>SNQJ01S0063462.1:68996-81429 GCA_010110895.2 Picea sitchensis
GATTTAATCCAATAACAAAATAATAAGAATGCTCTTCGCAGTTACATTATTTCAACAATCCCAAATATAACTTTCACCCCCTTTGTTTTTGTTTTTTAGTTTATCAACTGCATTGCAATCTTAAAACTGTTTTTTAATCTCGTTTTATGTCCTTTTTAGGAGAACAATCTCAAGCGTTTTTGTACATGAATCACATGTTGAAGGACTAGGTTGCATACGAGATGTTGAATACAAAATACTGAATGTCCTGGAGTTTAGCAGGTCGGTAATGTTGAAAATTGAAATTGTTTAGTATCCTTCATAGATCATATATTTTTACAGAATGGTCGCTTTGTATTCTTATGATTCTCCAGTTTTTGGAACTTATTTCTAAAATGTGAACAGCTCAAGGAAGCGTCAATCCATTATATGTGTCCATCCAAGTGGTCAACTCGTTTTGTACAGCAAGGTATGTAGAAGTGTTCATCAACTAGGTATATTTTCATTGTAAAGGTTTCAGTATATCTTGGATAAAGTTCTGACATAATGCTTAGTAAAGGAAAAGGTGGACTAATTGCTTATGATGTAATCAGGGTTTCAATTCTACTTTTTCACTCACTTTAGGCTCCAATTTTCCATATCTCAAGTCTTAATTAGGTTAGTTGTAGCCACTTTTTATTCTATATTTTTTATCTTACTGGTACATTGTATTGATTGCTTACATTGATTGTGAAGAAAAACTTGCCAGTCTTCTACTTGAACTATTTCCTGCAAAATCTCTGTTACTGTATATCAATGTATTGTTTATATTGTTGTTCCTTTAGATATATGTTTTAACGTCTTATACTTTAAAGATTCCTTTTGGTACAATTAATCTTTTTATTAAGCTTTAAGGTTGAATCGCAAGTTTATTTCTATGTTAGGTCTTTCCAGACTGATGGAAATTTTACAAAACAGGGTGCTGACGTTGCCATTTATCAAAGATTGGAAAACAACAAAAGTACAACTGCACTTGACACCTGGAGCTACCTAGAAAAGTTTGCATCAGCGGGCCATAGAACACTTTGTGTTGCTTACAGGTTTCTTGATGTTGATATGTACAATTCATGGAATGAAAAATTCATGCAAGCAAAATCTGCTTTAGCTGAGCGTGAAGAAAAGATAAATCAGGTAGAGGATATGTTATTTGCATCTCTTTCTGTCTCTCTTTATTTCAATAGCAATCTGCACAAAATACCAACTACAATTAAAGGATTCTCTTTTTGTTCAAGCTCTTTATTTTTTATATAAATTGTTCATATTCTAGATCAACTGCAACTTATAGAGAAACCAGTACTTGTGTACTGAAAAATTAACCCCCTAGAACTCAGTTTCTTCAACCTAAAGAATCTTCATTTCATAATTTTTTGAAGTTGTTATATAGTAATTCCCATAATCGCTCTGTTTCCCAGTAGCTCTGTGTTTGAATCTTGATTTTTTTTCAGTTTATGTACTATTTCATAGGTCAGAAGGTTCACAATGCTGGAAAATTTATAGGTCAAGTGAGGCATAAGCTAAGATATGATAATGTTAAAAATGTCCAACAAATGGCCACAAAAGTAGGTCATCGGGACTAAAAAAGTACATCCAGTGTAAATACAATGTGGGAATGTGAAAACAACTCCTAAAACAATACTGAAAGAAGAAAATAAGTGTCTAGCTAAAAGCTAAAAATATCTATCCAATCAAAGATATAAAAGGATGTGAAAGTGCAAGTAAGTCTCAGTGCTAAACAGAGGACGATGTCAAAGCCTGCTAGAACTGGAGTTGGAGCTGTCTGTCGAGGACGAATGAGAGGACCACGATACAAGCTCTTCATCAAAGTCCTCAATCACTGTGAATGGGCTAAGTCTCAGTGCTAAACGGAGGAGATGATGTCAAGGCCTGCTAGAACTGGAGTTGGAGCTGGCTGTCAAGGACGAATGAGAGGACTACGATACAAGCTCTTCATCGAAGTCCTCAATCACTGTGAATGGGCCAATGCATTAACAGATGATACCCTCCGGGGAGCGGCCAGGGCTAAGAGGGTTTGGCTTTGTGATCCTGTAGAAATTTCATTCATCGGAATTTTAATGCAAGTTCAGAAATTTCACCTTGCTAGAGGTTTCCCAGATCTAATCCCTGAGAGCTTTCAGCCTTAGGGATAATCAGAAATATTTAATTATAGCAGCGAACAGAAGCAAATACTTCACTTCACTTCAGTCCAAATCGCTACGCAGCACAAGAAAAAAGATGCCAAACAAGTGTGCTTCAATGTCAACAGGTTATAACCCTCAGGGCATACTTTTCCATACATATAACAGATCTGAAATAACTTTATTACAGTAGAATTTACAGATGTAAATATGCCCTCTTATCTTCAAGATATATGTTAAATTTCTTAACAATTTCAGCCCTATGTTATGTCCAATCAACATGAACAACAAAGTGCTAGAATTTTCCCAATCAAGAAGATAACACAAGCTGATAATCAAATCTGCAATTACACAATTATGGACAGCTGGAAACCTCATATATATATATATATATATAAGAAATGAAGTATATGTACATACCATAGCTTTATCACAAAGCTGGTACAATCTCTAGCTCTCCAAACCCTAGCTAGAAAAAACCATGAAAACCATAGCCACCACCAAAGATCCACAACAAGCTAGCATCAACCCTAGCAAGTCCTCCTTGGCTTCAACACTTGTCTCCCACAAGTGTCCAAGATGTCCCCTCTTCTCTTCCTCAATCATGACATGTAGCACTAGAGTTTCCAAAACTCTAGTCTTCTTCTCTCACACTAGCTACAAGAACAATACTTCTTTACCCTCTAGGGTTTATCACAAACCCTATCTTCTTTTCCTCCTTAGGGTGAAATTCTAACCCTAGAATATCCTTGAACTTCTCCAAGAACCCCAACACTCCAAGATGGAGAGTGATAATACAATGAAGAGTATAAAGAGAGATAGACTAGCGTGCTCCACTCCTCGCATCTGTAACATGTGTATGATGAATGAATGTGTAGAAGTGATCATCACCTCCGATGTCATGTTCTTCACAAGAGAAAACCCAAGCATCTCACAACAGCAATCTCTCCGAGAACAAACATGATGTCTTTCTCTTCATGTCTTCTCCTAGGGTTTCCTCATGAGCCCTAGCATCTTTCTCCCGACAAGACAAATACAAAGAATAGAGTACAATGATGATGATGTGAAATTACTCTCTCCTTTCTCTATTTATATGAGAGGTAAGGGAGGTCAACAATATAAAGTTGTCCCAATCCACTGCAAGCTAGCTATCCACAAGTAGATAGGCCCACATGTGAAACGCTCCCTCTACAAGTGACGCATGTCAAGCTCCAAGGTGAAGACATCCAACAAGCAAGCTCCAAGGCATGAACGCTTTTCAAGAAGGCACAACACTCCACCTCCAACTCTCCTTCAAAGCCATGTGATCCTCCCGGTCCACCACACCTACATGATCACTCCCTCAACCCAAACATCCTCAAGTCAAGCACAAGCCTCCATGCAAACAACCAAATGTGCCCAAGCTATCTAGGGCTCAAATGCCCTCCTTTAGAATGCCCGACATTCCCCCAAAACAAGGCGTCCTCCAAGCAAGCAACCAACCCTATATGTGTGCATCATGAAGAAAGTCACCAAGCTCCATAAGTCTCCAATGCTCTAGGGAAGAATGCCATACAAGCATCCATACAAGGTCTACCAATCAAAGAGCAAGTCAACTCCACTATGTCTACCCATCACAAAACAACCAAGGGTCATCCATACACCATGCATCCCACATCACATGAAGCATCCCCAAGCGTGGTGTAAACACTTTTGGAATAATCCCAAAAGCTAACACTCCCTCTTTATGTGTTAGCTTTCGTGTGGAATTATATAACCAGGTTTTATTTATTTATATATATTCTTTAATATTATGTATATTATATATCACCCCTCCTTGAGATGCTTCATCCTTAAAGTAGTAGAAGAAATCAAATGATCATATCTTTGACAATATTTCAAACAATATTGTCACATTGCAGCTGCCAGATGAAGTCTTCACTCCATGAACCTATGACATAGCACTTGCATTCATGGGATATTAAAGAATACTCCTAATTTCGCTAGATATTAATAAATACCCCCCAAAATAATTTTGTTGGACCCCCTCCCAATACATCTTTCCAATAGAAAAAAAACATATTTTTACTAGATAACTCTTTTTATACCCCACAATACCTATAAACCCCCCAGACCTTGCATCCCTCCCCCAATACCTATAATATATTGACTTTATTTTTCACAATTTTAAAACCCCCTTTTTGAATGAACGTGATAAGATATTGGTCAACAAGGTGAAGCCCCCATGCAGATGAATCAATCCATTCTAGATCTATCTTCTATGGGACCATTTTGCAATTTCAAGGATGACTTCGATTTTGAGACCAAATTGCATAGGAATTGAGATTCTTCAACGTGTAGGCACTAGGCAGGATATTGTCCTTGTTATGAGCGATGTTGTGATTTGGGTGTTGATAAGGTATCCCTGTAACTTGATCCTTCTTGATCTCAGATTTAATATTCTCTCAATTTACTTTTTAGGGCTTACATCTTCGTCATATACTTGTGTCATTCTATCAATTGTTGATATTTTATAGTAAGGAAACTTGGATTGTTATTTGTATTGAATTTGTTCAGGCTTTTGTATTGATAGTTTGTACTTTATCTTCTAAAATTATTCTTGATTCAATTGGGTCAATTGATGTTTCTTTGTTGACAACTTGTATTTCTATTTTCAATTTTTTCCATCGTTTTAATTTTTTTAAGTATGTGAACAATGTATTATTTCAAATATTTGGACAAGATATTTTGTTGCCTTTTTTGTCAAAACCTTTTCAAAATTTTGTAGCTTATCCTTATAATATTACACCATCTGTCGTGATTTTTTATTATTTTGAGCAATGAGATCTAGGACAATGTCTATATCTTCCACTAGAATGGCTTCAGTACACTTCATTGTAACATCATGGAATGCTAGACTTAAGGTGCCCAATGTTTCCATCGTTTTGAGCCTAAAATTATGTCGACCTTCTTCCATATAGGTACAACTTTGAATTAGGACTTTAAAATGTAATTGTTGATTGCCAGTGGTAGATTACTTATTTGATACGACTTTCCACTACGATCGGAAGTTTTAGTTATGCTTGACTTTGTGATAGTTAATCGACTAATGCAACGTTAATATAACAATTGGTTTTGGTTGGATTAATGACCAGTCTAGAGCCATCTAAACTCTAGATCTATCAAACGCCAAAAGGGATCAAATCTGTCGAAGTGCAAACCCTTTTTAGAGTGCAAAAACTTGAGGAAAAGTTTGCACTTCCACAGATTTGATCTCTCTCAATGCTTGATATATCCAAGGATAAGATAGATCTAGATTGGTGCTATTTCATTTTTGGTGTATATATATATATATTGTGAAGATATTAAGTCGACTTAAATATTGTTATCCATTAAGACAAATTCAAGCCTCCTAACACCATTAGGGGTACGATGAAATCGGTTAAGGACCCTATCAATCCTCGTCAATGCAAGGGTGTTTATGAGATTCCCTGCTCTTGTGGGAAATCTTTTTTGGGGAAACAATTGTTCTTTCCAATTAAGGATAAAAAAGCATGAGGCCGAGAGAAGGCTTAACTGTTTCAGCACCTCCACTCTCGTCGAGCACTCCCACAATACCAAGCACCTATTATGCCTTGAACATACGAAAGTTATTGCTAAGGAGGAAAACTACTCTTAGATGTAAGTTTAGTGTAATATCCCCAATGCTTGCTAGGCTAGGATATTATGTTTGTTGTCCAATTATGGTGTTCTAGTTGTGTGCTCTTGTCAAATACATGTGTTTTATGCTGGTTGACAACTTTCTACAAACAGTTTGCATGCATCTTACTAATAGACATTTCGTCAAACATATTGTATGTATTCCAAATGCACATGAAATAGAAGAGACAATATGTGGTATTTTTATTATGAAATGGAGATCTGAATACAACAATAGCAAGTCTCTAATGGTTGCTAGGGCAGCTGCAAGATAGCAATGAAAACACAGACAGTACTCAAACCAAATCCTGAAATAATACCACCGCCTCCTCTAGTAGATGATGTGTCCTCCTCCAAGATGGTGTAATGTTCCCAAACAGATTTGCTTGGAACATTTTAAGTTTTTATGTTTTCTGGTTGTGGTATTTTGTCAAACAGTTTGTGCATTTGTCTCAAGTGCGCTAGGAGGGTTTTATTGAGTTTTGCAGCACATAAATGAGAGGAGCATAACAATAATGGAGACATGACAAGATGCAATAAGAAGTAACACAAGAAATAGCCACAAATACCTCAGATCTGAGTTTTATTTAGATATATAGCTGACCTCATACAAAGTAGAGCAGATCAGGAATAAATATGGCAGATTTAAGTCGTGCAATTTTTATTCAAGGCAATTTACTTTCATGTGTTTTACTTTCAAACTAATTTTACTTTTCAAGTCATTTTAAGTTATCTCTTGTTGTGGATACTTCATGTATTAATGGTTCACTGCTCATTGGGTTAATATTCTTTATTCTTTTGGATATAGTTGTATAATCATTTAGTTGTTCATTTCATTTCATTGTATATATATATATATATCATGTTGTATTTCAATTTGTAGATAATATTCATAATTGGTTTAAGTGTAAAGTGATTTCTCTTATTCATTGTGGATATCCCATAGCATTATTTATTTTTGTATAATTGTAATTTGTTGTATCTCTCATTGACTCCATTTACTTATCTTTAGGCACTAGTCTTAGTTAAACTTGTATGTAAAGGGGTTTGCTTGTCATTAAAGATTTCCATTGCATTGATTGATTTTCATTTAGGTTAGGTCTCCCTAGCTTAAGAATTAAAATTAACTCCTAGATCACTTAATCAACTTAACATAGTTAAATAGGGTCTACCCCCCTTGGCTTCCCTAGAAGTGAGCCTAGACGGAAGAAGTCCAAATCGAGGTGACAGTGGGTTTGGAATTAGGCTTGTGCCTCCAAGGACACACCAAGTGGGTTGGAGACTTCTCCACATTAGTAGGTGTGTATAAGGATGGAAACAGTGAGTATGGTTGTACCCTCTCATCAAAGTGGCCTCTGTTTCTGATCTGCTAGACCTGTCCTAACACTGATTTGCTCAACCTACCTTGACACTTATCTGTCGACCTGCCTGATCTCTAGATGGAAGTCCATCTCCACCTACCTGAGATCACCTAGATCTTGGCATCTCACCAAAGATCTCTTCCTCAACATCTCACCAAAGGTCTCTAGGTTTTGGCATCTCACCAAAATCCTCTCCTTGGTCTCTCACCAAGGTCGCTATACTCATGGCATGCAAATGAGTCACATCTCTTGGTATTTCACCAAGAATCTCTAGCTCTTGGCATCTCACCAAGATCCTCAACCTTGGTCTCTCACCAAGGATTTCTACCTCCTGGCATCTCGCCAATGGTCACTACTTTTGGCATCTCACCAAGAGTCTCTCTCTCTTGGCATCTCACTAAGAGTATCTGGGTCTTGGCATCTCACAAAGATCCTCAACTTTGCCTCTCACCAAGTGACTTCCACTTTAAGTGGAACCTGAACCTAATATGCTTGTCTCCGTAGCCAAGTGAGGCTCAAGCCTCTGTGGTGACTTGCTGCTCCTCCTCATCAATATTTGATGCTCTGAGGCCCCTGCACCAACCCTCTGTCTCGGCAACTCTGAAACTGAAGTTGTCCCGGGTGGACCAGTCACCCCAAAAGATGGTGTCCTCGAAAACTGAGTTTGAGCTCCCTCTGAATCAACACTCTGTCTCGCCCCCTGATGTTGGATGGTGCATCAACTGACAAAAGCACACTCCCTCGCAAATTGAATAGAAAACTCCCCCTCCTCTGTTGTTGCTTCCATACCATCATGCTGCCTCTTCTTCTTCCTCTTGGGAGACTGTCTAGCATAGTGCCCCATCTCACCACAAGAAAAGCATCTCTTATGTCCTTCTTCTTCCCACTTCCACTCTCTTGTGGCTCGATCCCTCCCTTGGGACCCTGTCTCGCACCCTCACCAGTATTCTTCTTTCCCTTTGACCAAAGAGCAAGATCCTCATCCCCCTCAGGCGTATGTTGTTGTCTTGAAGACCCAGAGCTGCATTTCAGCTCCTCCTGTACAAAGTCGTCCCAAAGTCTCTCCCAAGTAGGCATGATCTCCCGGGCAACAATGCCTCGTACAAATGAACCCTAAGGTTTGGAAAAGTTGTTCAAAGTTATCCTCACCAAAAAGTATGGATCTACAATCTCTCTGACCGTTGCTAACTCATCTCTGATCTGAGTGAATCTGCCTAGGTATGATGTGACCGTCTCGAAATCGAGCATCTGAATTCTCCTAAGCTTGTCCTGCACAAGGATGCCCATATCTCAAAAGCATAGTCTTTACCAATCAAATGGGGTATGATGTGGTCCCTCACCACATCACAAATAGTCTTCTTCGCCTTGGTGTTTTTCTTCCTGAAATCCGCATCCAACAATGGTGAAGGAGCAGGTGCAGGAGGAATCACCACAGGAGCATGAACTATATCCCATAGTTCAAGATCCTCCAAGATGAATGTGATCCTGGTCTTCCAAGGGGACCAATTGCTAGCTCCGTCTAGCCTATCCTCTACACCCATCTGGGACACCGACATGGTTGTACACTAAAACTCACACTGAAGCTCACATTGAAGTACACACTGAAGCTCACATTGAAGCTCACACTGATGCAAAAACTGCAAAAGAACTCTGCCTCACCACTTGACACACAAGCAGAAGTAAGGCTGTCCAAACGTGTCCAAAAAACAGTCCTTCAACTGTCCAACAAATCTTCCCACAAGCTGTCCACTAACTCTGCCAACAAGCTGTCCAAAATCTGCCAACAAGTTGTCTCAAAAAACTGCCCACAAGATGCTCTAGAAATCATCAAGTGTTCGCCAACAAGGCTCTGATACCATGAAGAAAATTGAGGTACTATGAGGCTGCCAACTAAGGTCTGTCTTTGACCTTGAGATTGTCTCTAAGTCTCAATCTCCAAAACTGTCCTTTGCTGCATTTTAGGACAGCAAACAGTTTAGTAACTTTCTACCCATAGTTTTTGTGGTTAAATGTTCTTTGAGGTGCCCTTGCAAGTGTTTTTGTAACCCAATGTTAGCACATGCAATATGACTCAAAACAAGTAACACTTCTCTACTCTTTACAACACAGATAAGTTGATCTACACTCTAAGCATGCATGAAAATAGGACACAGGTATTTTTGGTCAACATGACCCTGGATAAAACCCCCCCCCCGGGGAAAACCAATTTGGAATGGAAGTATATATAAGTGGTGTCTAAAGCATGAGATACAACAAGAAATACAATATGATGGAACCTGTATACAAAGCAAGCTCCTCTCGAGACTTGCCAAAGGAACCAGGAAGAAATGTGCCCAAGCTTAGTGCGCCTCTTCTCCTTGTTGCCAAACCCACTCAAGTGATGTGCCCTTGACCCTGGTTGCTCTGAAGAAGAATCCCTTGCACACAAATGTGCTCTTGTGTGCTACCTCTCCACTGAGACAAACAGATATGCAATCCTCCAAGTGTAGCTCCTCCCTGCAAGGCGGGTGCCCCCCTCCTATAGTGCGCCCTCCTCCAAGCAAGTATGATCACCACAAAAAATAGCGTCCCAAGCCCCCATAGCTCCTCCATGAATAGAAGCGCCCAAGCTTCCCTCTTCCAATGCCTCCAAACTCATCCTCATGCTCCCTCTCAAACTCTCCAAGTGAGCAAATGAATGAATGAGCCTCCAAAGGCCCCTTGCGTCCTCCTTGAGCAATCCATAAGGAAACCTAAATGGGGATGGCTAGGATCATCCCAAGCCATCCCTAATCAATGGTTGAGATCATCCCACAATAATCTCAACTCAAAACCCACTTTCGGTTAAGTTCCCTAAGTTCACTTTATGTCTCCTAATTCACCCACAAAGTGAATTAATAGTCACTTTAGGCCAAAATGACCAAATTTCACTTTTGACTTAAATCTCCAAAGTCAAAGCGAAATTAGACATAAATTACAAGGTACAAGGGTACCAACATCTCCCTCTTGTGGTTAGAGGCTCAAAACCACAAGGGAACCACTTCCCGAGGTACACCAAAACTCAACAATATGTCCTTTACAAAATACTAAATGCCAAAATACATCATAAATGAGCCACATGTGTGAGACGTCAAACCTTCCTAGGGAAGGAAGAGGCCTCCAAAGGCCACGTGGCACCAATCAAGAGTGAGGTGGGGGAAAATGATGTCTCTCCTCACCCAAGATCATGCCAACTATCACCAGTACCCCAAGTGTCCACCAAACACTAGCTCTATCAAACCCTAAAAGATGACAACATCATCAAATGAGGGCCAACGTCTAGGATCCAGGTGTTGCGTCCAAGATGGAGGGAGTAGCATCTCATCTTTGCATGGTGTCTGGTTGTTTGTTACTGCAACGTCCCTGATCCTGGAAAGAAATAAGCTATGGAGTACTCTTCCCAGCCTATGGGCTTCCAGCCCATCTGTGTGCCATCTTAACTGAATCTACTCAAACCAAGCCCATATGTCCATCGTCCAAGGTTCTAAGGATGTGAGAGTTGATGTATGAGGGTGGTGAGTCATTGGATGACCCATTGCTCTGCATCACACGTTCCACAATCCTGCAATAAAAGGCACAATGTCCTAGGTACAAGCCTAGGACATCTCTCAAAGAACCATGTCAGGGCCACCCAAAACGAAGCAAAGTATAAGACTAGGTTGGCCAAGGTTCACAAGAAATATTAGTCCTTAAAACATGCAAAGTAAGATGTAACTTAAGATATCAACCATGTAAACAATTCACCTCAGTATCCCCTTCAAGCATCACACTAGCCCAAGACCTCATGTGAGTTGGCAAGTTTAAGTATGGGAGGGCCTTCATCCAACCCTATTAGGTGTGCCAACTTAGACAAGAAATAAAAGACCCGGTTAGAGGGACAGGTCCTGAGGGAAGCGGGAAAGAAAGAAACCCTTCAAGAGTAAGTGTGATAGTGCTATGGTTTTGGGGTTTACTTCATGGCTTATGGTGTCATTAAATCCATTTCTATGAGCGCCTTTGTAGAGGGAGTGCTTGCTTGCTTGAGATATCCATTCCTCGGCACTTTTTGCATTCCAAACCCCTTAATTTTCTTTTTGATACCTAGTTATCATTTGCAAGTCCCCTTTAAAAGGTTTCAAGCTCTATTCCTTCATTTTTTACTGGGCTATAGTCCTTTATAATTTGGTGCATTCATTCGCATCCGGACAGGGGCGATTACCATTAGAGGGGGTAGAGCTCAAGCTGGCATGAGGATTTTATGGTGGCCTTATCATTTATAGCATAGCTTAGATATATGGAGCAACTACATCAACCTCTGGGCCTTCAGCCCCTTCTTCTCATGAGAGAATGGACCATGACCCATTACCGATGTTCAGTACACTATGAAACGATCCAGGGTGGAAAGGGTTAAGTATGGTGGGGAACGAAACGTTACCTTTGTGAGGGCCCCCTAGTAGTACCCATTTTCCCTATGCGGTGACAACACGGGACTAGGGCATAGAAGTTGACCACCAAGGTGAAACAAGGCAACCGACACAATTTCCCAAGCCAATGATCCATTATCCAACTTCAACCAAAGATTCTCATCCACATGCCTAACAAATTAAGCACAACACTTTGCATGAAAGAAGGACTAACATACCTCATGGTGACATTGGCTTACCATCTCCCATACACTGGGTTTCTTGGGTGTGATGAACCTTGGTTGACCTGTAGCTGTAAAGGTAAATGAGGGGGGCTATTGGGTTGCCATCTATGGACATGTTGATCATGATCATGGTCGGGATCATGTTCTCCATTATGGGCCATGAAACATGATCTCCTTTAGTTACCCCTAGGCATGGGGGGTAATAGGGATAATACAATAGAATAATCCAAGTAAAAATCAAGTGAACCCTCCTCCAGGAAAATAGGCTAAGTAAAAATAGGTAAATCCTCCAAAGATGCCTCTCTAAGCCCATGTTCTCTAGGATTCACTGAAAATAATATGCATGAGAGGGAAAATCACCCACAAAAGCTCCCACTATACTATAATTATCTTCCTCTAAAGGGTGTGCTCCATCTTTGGGAAAAAATAGAAGTTTCTAAGTAGGTAAACCACCAAAAACTGTTAATGCTTATGCCATTATTATAGTTCTTTGCATTTCAATAGATAAGAGCATAATAAGAACAAGATCACTGAGAAATACACATTCACAAGAGACACAACATTTATCCTGGGAAACCCTCTAGGGGAAGAAAACC
>SNQJ01S0063462.1:118351-133212 GCA_010110895.2 Picea sitchensis
GGCTACAAAGCCCCATCCGATGCACACTTCAAGAAAATCCTCGCGCACTTCCTCGGGTGCACGCAAACTATGAAATGGGCGCGCACTCAACTTTTTGTGCGCGCGCACAAAAATAGAACCCAAAACTTAGTGCTAACAGCTATATGTACATTTACATTTACATTACAACTGGGGTTCGGGCTAGGGTATTACATTCCCCTTCCCCTTATTTATGCACTCTCCTCAATGCATTATGTACATTCAAATTTCAAAAGTCTTCAAAAAGATATGGGTACTCTATGCGCATAGCATCCTCGTGCTCCCAAGTTGCATCCTCGGGACGATAACAGGTCCACTGGACCTTCACCAGTCTCGATGCTCGATTCCAAAGCAGCTTGACTTTCTGGTCCAATACGCACACCGGCTGAACTCAGAAGTCGCCTTCTTGCTCCACCTGAATCACATTCCAATCAATTACATGATTAGCATCAAGCACATACTTTTTAAGTAAAGATAAATGAAACACATTATGAATGCATATGGATGCAGGTAGTGCAAGCATGTATGCGACGGGACCAATTCTCTCCAGGATTTTAAACGGGCCACAATAACGTGTTGTTGGCTTTGAACAATTTCCCAACTTAAGTGAACTCTTCCTAGCTTTCACTTTCAAAAACACGTGGTCACCCACTTTAAATTCTCTGTGAGTTTTGCATTTATATGCATAACTTTTCTGCATGTCTTGGGCAGCCAAGTTATGTTTTATTTTCACCATTTGCTCTTCCATTTCCCTTAGAAAATCTGGCCCAACCACTGCTCTATCTGTTGGGTTGTCCCAACTCACTGGTGTGTTGCACTTTTTGCCATAAAGTGTCTCAAATGGGTTCATCTTTAGAGATGCTTGATACCCATTGTTATATGCAAACTCAACCAAATGCAAATAATCTTCACATTTTGATGGTTTATCCATCTGCATACATCCTTAGCATATCCTCGATCACTTGGTTGACTCTCTCTATTTGCCCATCCGACTCTGGATGATAAGCTATGCTAAAGTTCAGATTTGTCCCAAATCCTTTAAATAATCCCTTCCAAAAGTTTGATGTAAATTTGGGATCCCTGTCAAATACAATTGTCTTGGGTATAAAATGAAGCCTAGCAATTTCCCTCGTATAAATGTCGGCAATGTTAGTTGCCTTGTGCACAAGTTTTACTAGAATAAAGTGGGCAGCTTTAGTAAGCTTGGCTACTACTACCATGATAGAATCATGTTGCTTGGTAGTTCTGGGCAGCTTCGTGATAAAATCCATTGTGACAACTTACCATTTCCACTCAAGAATGGGTAATGGTTGTAGAAAACCAGCTGGGTGTTTATGCTTAGCCTTGACTTTTTGACATTCCAAACACCTAGCAATAAAATCGGCTCCTTCTTTCTTCGTACCTGACCAATAATATTGACTCTTGACAGCAGGTATGGTTTTATGATAACCTGGGTGTCCAACATAAGGAACATTATGCATTTTTTTTAATATCCAATTTTTCAACTCCTGAGAATCTAGTACATGAACTATGCCCCTGTACATGAGAATTCCATCCTCTTTTAACTCAAAATATTCAATTTTCTATTGCAAAATACCTTGTTGTAGCTTTGTCTTTATTTCCACATAGTGTTGACCTAATTTTGCAGCCTCTAACATTTTGTCTTTCAAATCTGATTTGTACATGCTAATGGTTGTAGCATGCATCTCATGCAATCTCCTATTGAGTGCATCCGCCACCTTATTCTCTTTACCCTTGATATGCTTTATATCAAAGTCATACTCACTGAGGAATTCTAACCACCTGCTTTGCCTGACATTTAGAGTTGGTTGTCCAAACAAATATTTCAGACCACCATGGTTTGTCCTCAACTCAAATCTTCTTCCCATGAGGTAGTGCCTCCACATTTTCAAGGCATGCAGTATGGCTACCAATTCCAAATCATGAGTAGCATAGTGCCTTCCATGCTCTTTTAATTTCCTTGATTCATAGCACACCACATGCCCATTCTGACTAAGGACTCCACTGAGCCCTTGCATGCATCAGTGCACAAAACGAAGTCTTCATTAGGATCAACAATTCTCAAAATTGGCGCACTTATCAACAAAATCTTCAAGTGTTGGAAACTCCTTTTACAATTAGAAGTCCACTCAAATCTCACACCTTTCTTTTGCAAGGATGTGATTGGGTGTGCAATCTTTAGGAAGCCTTCAATAAACCTTCTGCAATACTTTGCAAGTCCCATGAACGATCTCACCTACAACATTCCTTGGTGTTGGCCATCCTTCAATGGCTTTTATCTTCTCCAGGTCCACTGTTATCCCTTCCTCTAAAATGATATGACCCAAGTAACGAATCCGCCTCTAGTAGAATGAGCACTTGCTCAACTTCGCATACAACTAATTTTCTCTCAATACTTGCAGCACCATCCTCAAGTGTTGCTCATGTTCTTCTTCAAACTTTGACATAAGTATGTCATCCAAAAATACAATGACAAACTTATCTAAGTATTCGCTGAAAATACCATCCATTAAACACATGAAGACAGCTAGTGCATTTGACAACCCAAATGGAACTACTATAAACTCATAATGGGCATACCTCGTCTTGAAGGTTGTCTTGTTGATGTCTTCCTTTTTAATTCTTACCTCGTGATAGTCTGATTTGAGGTCAATCTTAGTGAATATTTTTGCATCTTTGAGCTGGTCAAAGAGATCATCTATCCTTGGCAAAGGATACTTGTTCTTCACTGTTGCCTTATTCAATTGCCTGAAGTCAATACAAAGTCTCAATGTTCCATCCTTTTTCTTCACAAATAATACCGAGGCACCCCAAGGTGACAAACTTGGGCATATATACCCCTTCTTCAAAAGCTCTTCAAGTTGCATTTGCAAATCTTTTAGTTCGGGTGTACTCATCCTATAAGGAGTCTTGGATACTGGGGTTGCTCTAGGCAATAGATTTATAGAGAAATCAATATCTCTCTTGGGTGGCAACCCCGATATTTCTTTAAATACATCTTTAAACTCCCTTAGAACTGCATAGTCTTCAATATTTGGCACTTTATCCTTAGGTGCCTCCTCTATATGTGTCGCAAATACTTGACATCCTTCCCTGGAGCTTTTCTTCAACTACAAGGTTGACACTTCTCTAATAGTTACAACCCTTGGAATACCCTATACTGTTTTCAAGTTCCTTTCTTCATCCAAGCAAGTAAAATCCTTATTATAACAGTCTAGGACAACATGATGCATGTCCAACCAATCCATACCAATTAGCCAATCATATGAGCCTATAGGTATAATATTCAAATCTGTTTTTGTGCTCAGTCCATTCATGTCCATTGGACATGCCTTAATCATCTCATTAATTTTCCTTTTTTCTCCTATAGCTAGTTGTACCAACCAAGGTTTCCCAAGCTTGTTTTTTGGCAATTGAAATATTTCCACCATCTTAGGATCTAGATAACTATGACTAGCTCCCAAATCAATTAAAATAGCAATGGGTTGGTTGTTGACCTTACCTTCCACTTCAATCATATGTGACCGAAACTCGGCTTGCTTGTTATCCAAGGCTACGTTGATCCTAGGTACATTTATGCCCATGTCCTCCACTGTATCAGCTGCATGTACATTGTGAACAATCCTCACTTTTTCAACTCTGTGAAGACAATCTCTGTACATATGATCTCCCTCACAACCCCAACACTTCATTGGCTACTGTCTTGGTCTTTGCCCCATTGCCTCTGTCATTCTGGACTCCTTGGGAGTTGGTTGTCACTGAAAATTATTTCTGAAGAATGGTGGCTTGGTCCCCTTCTTCCTCTACTCCATCTTTCCTTTCTTCTTGTCTTCCCAAGCCTTTTGGTAAGTGGGTCTTCCTCTATGTTGATCATAAAGACACTTGGCTCTCCTTATAGTTTCCTCCAATGTCTTGGGATCATCATACTGTATCTTATCACTGATAAATGATGGCAGCCCACTCAAGTACCTCTAAATCTTAACATGTTCATCCTTGATAAAAGCAACATACTTCAGTAGCTCTAAAAATCTCCTCTCATAGTCATCTATGGTCATACTTCCAAGCTTGAGTTCAAAGAACTCTTTCATTTTCCTATCATAGTAACGTTTGGTTAAGTATTTCTTTTGAAAATACCTCTTGAACTCCCTCCAAGTAACCTTACTCTCATCAATGTGTTGCACTTGCACAAACTGGTCCCACCACATTGATGTTTTTCCCTTGAGCTGGTAAATGGCAATTCTCCCTTCTGCCTATGTAAAGTAATTATGTAACTGAAAGTACTTCCTCATGCCCAGCAGCTAGGTCTCTGCATCCTCATCCTTCTTGTGCTCACCATCAAAAGTAGGAGGCTTAATCGTATTCATTTCTCCTTGTAGCTCATCCACCCCAGACCTCTTATGCTTTCTGACAAGAGATGGGCTTGAACTACTGCACACTCTCCCAGCTGAATGTCTTGGAGAGTGATGGTGATGCCTGTCAACACTTCTTGTTTTTCTTCTCTCATCATGAGACCTGTGTCTCCTTGATTTGCTTGACTTGGTCTCCTTATCCATCTTTTTCTCAATTCTGTCCAAGATCTGTAGCAACTTGATGTTGAAGCCATCTTGTTCCTCCTTAGCTTTCATAAGCCTATCATTATCAGCTTTATAACTTCGGACGTCCTTTTGCAAACTTTTTATGGTCTTCATCAAATTCATGCTTTCTTCCTTGCCTTCTCCGTGTCCATTTGAATATGTACCCCCATCGCCTATATTGTCATACATCCTTCTGACCTCATCTTCATGGTTGTAGGTTCTTTGTGCATCTTCCATTCTTCTGATCTATGTGTTGTCCTGTACTGATCAAATTGTTGTTAACTCTACAAAATGTGCAGGCAACAAGATTTGTTAAACTAAATAATTTATGAAAACGATAAATACTATGCACATTTTGTTCCATAAGTGTATCGGAATCCTTTCTTTTGATTCCTGGTGAATTTAATAGCCTAATTCAAAATTTTGTGTGAATATTTGAACTCCTTTGTCCAAGACTTTTCCTCCTCTTTTCTCTTTTTTTCTTTCTTTCAAAGCTCGTGTGTATACCAATTTTGTGTTATACACCCATATTCATCACACACGCATGCTCTACGCACGAAATACCAAGCGCGCATATAGCACACCAGTATTCAGTGTGCACACCTTTTATATTGAGCACTAATATTTAGCACGCTCAACTTTTGGGTTTCGTGCGTCATTATCTAGTGCGCACAATTTTTGTGTCACGCACAAATATTCCACACAAATTACAACTTTGCTCTGCATCGTGCCAACATTCAACACGCACCCTCTCGCACCCAGTACTCAATGCACATCTACAATTCTGCTCCACGCAACGCCAATATTCCATGTGCACGCACTGCACACCAACACTATGCACACGCCAATAATTTTGCTTCGTGCGGTGCTCATATTCAACACGCACTCACTACACATCACCAATATTTAATGCACATGCCCTACGCACTATTATTATGCACGCACCCATCAATTTTGCATGGCGTCATATTCATCGCGCACATATTGCACTCCAATATTACATGTGCTCCACCAGTTCTATACACCGCAGTTCCAATATTCAGTGCACACACTCCACGCACCGATATCTTCTGGACACCATAAGTCCCGCACCGTGCAGTGCCAAAATTTAGTAAGCACACACTGCGCACCAATACTTAGCGCACACGAGTCCTTTCTTCACTTAGCTGATTTTTCCATATTTTTAGCTTGCCACCTCGCGACCATCATAAAAGTGCCCACCTCGCCAACTTCATGTGGATCTCTAGCTCATACAAGTCCAGTGTTGAACCAAAATCTCTGATACCACTTTGAAACATCCCCAACTCTGCTTCGGGCCACAAAGCTTGAACTCTGATACCACTTTGTAACGTATCTAGCCTCCTAGCTGAGTCTCGTTATCACATTGTAAAGTCTCCACTATCGCAACTCACTAAATAGAACTCTGATATCAATTATTTCTTCTGCGGAAGCAACTCATCGAAACCAACAGCGTGCACCACTGGTCTAGTGCTACGCACAGCTACATTTTCCTAGTGCATGCAAATCGRTCTCGTACAATGCGCAACAACTATGTCTAAGCAATTATGCACGCTCAACCATCATTGTGTCGGTCGCGTCAACTGTCCCTCGGCACACACGACATTTCTAGCTTCGCGCTAGAACCCATACGATTACGATTGAAATTACTTAACAGATAGCGACTATAACAGAGGAATGAACTCATGATACAACTGTGCACACAACCATTCCTATGTCACACGCAAGGTCTGTCCCATTTGCGCGCGTGGACYGATTTCCCCACACACGCGATGATTCAGGCCTTGCCTCAAAATCCCATGACCGTTACCACGGAATTATCTAACAAGAAACACTTAATAACTACCATGCTCTACATCTAAAACAATTATGCATAACTAACAATACATTCACAACCAAGTATAATTATGTACCAATTCCATAACCAGAAATAGCATAAGCATTCAAATGTTAAACAATATATAAACACATATAAATTGTCATGGCCCATGCCCTGCATATGCAGTAAACATGCATTTCTACAGTATATATAATCCACGCACAAATATATATACAACTGTAACACATAATATATTTAACATGTAAATGCACATTACTCATAGAATAATAAACATAAGACACTTATCTTTTGTTGTAATCACCCAACTGCGCACAAGCCTTAGACGTTCCTCCCAGCCATAGACTCTATCGCTCAGAAACTCTCAGCAGCAAGTCACCCCCGAGTTGGGGCTTAAACTCACCAAGGAAAATAATTCCTAAGACAAGCTAAGGTCTATCAACAATCAAAACACTCAGACAAAGGTGTCAACCCCAACAAACAGACTATAGTCCTTAATGCCCCACATGCCTGTCCCACCCTGAGAATTGTGCCCCTTCTCTACTCAACACTCCTTCAGCTGCCCCACTTCCCTTCCAGGGCTTCAGCAACAGGCCGAACAAGAAGTCTGAGAGCCCTATAGCTGCAACTAAACACCTTTGGAAAGCAATTCCCAACAGTTCTCTCACCTGGAGAGAATGCTTACGGACCTAACAACCTGCTTCTTCAATAGCACACAAGCCTGACAACCCACCTCTTCAATGGCACACAGACCTGACAACCCGCCTCTTCAATAGCACACAGGCCTTCCCAAGTATAGGGTTATGTGATGGCAGCAAGTTACAGCAAGATACGAATGCTTAGCAAAGGAAAGTTGGTCTCCATGATGAAGGAATGAATGAATCCCCCCTAAAATACACTAAGGCCCAACAATATATTTGCATGACTAAAACTAGACACTCGTCACCTTAAGAACTAGCTTCTCTCCCCTTGGTGACTCGTTCCTACCCCTTGGAAACTTAGGATATATATATATATATATATATATATTATATTTTTGGAAATATTATTAAAATATTCCCTCTTCCTAACTCTTAGGCCCTTTTTCCTTTTCGAGTGGAGTTTAAGCCCCCCATCTCTTTTTGTCTTATTGATCTGTGCACAGTGATATGTTTTCATTAATTATCAGTGTCATTACACTTTTACAAAGATAGGCTCGCTGGCCTTTTAGCCTCATAGCGCACTTATTTGAGTGCGCACAAAACTATGAAATGGGCGTGCACCCTCCCTTGGTGTGCACGCAAAACTTGGCACTTTGTCGCACTAAGCCACACAGGCACTTCATCCTCAAAATATTTATATACAAAAGCTCTCTGGCCCCAAAATATCCTGCCTACAAAGCCCGATCTGATGCACACTTCAAGACAATCCTCGCGCACTTGGAAGTGCGCGCAAACTATGAAATGGGCACGCACTCCACTTTTTGTGCACGCGCACAAAAACAGACCCAAAACTTAGTGTTGACAGCTCACCAACCTATATGTACATTTACATTTATATTTACAATTGGGGTTCGGGCTAGGGTATTACATGATTTCTTTGGAGTGCTCTTGGAGCCAAGGTTTTCATTAGGGTTTTGGCAAACCCTTCCATTGTAGTTTAGTTCCAGTGGTGCAATATCCACCCTCGCTAGACAAGGAGGAGGATCCATCCAGGATCTTCACTTGAGCTTCATCTTTTGGTTTGGCATCATCTTGGAGAGGGTTTGGAGGTTAGGAGTTAGCCCTTCAGAAGTTTGGAGGAGGACGCTTCGTCTATTGAGGAGGTTGTGGCATCATTCCAGGTTTTGGCTTGAATATTGTGTGTTTTAGTTGATGTAATGCAACTGCCTTAGAAGCCACTAGAGATTTGTTGTGTTTTGGATTCCATTCATAATAAAATACCCATGTTCCTTCTCCATATTATGTCTACTTGAACTGCATGCAATATGTTCGACAGAATGTCTATTGCTAGAATACATGCAAATTGTTGGTAAAAAGTTGTCAACCAGTTTAGGGCATAAAGAATACATGAAATGTAAATTGTTGGACGAAATCACACAACCAGAAACAAAATATATTTGTACACAGATTATAATATTCCAGCCTAGCACATCCAGGGATATTACATATTAATGTATCAGTGATCTACCTGCCAAAGGAGATCTATAGTGTTGAGTGAGCCCCAAGTTGTGAGCATTTGTTGTGTGATCCCAACTGTTGTAAGTGGCGCAATTGAAATTATGCACAAGAGGTATTGTGGCACCTGATGTAACTCTACTATACAGGTTGCAGTTTTTCAGTCGACAAAAGTTGGTTTTTATGAATATTCTCTCGTGAGTTGTTTGTTGTGTTAGAGTATTGTTCAGATGGAACTAGTGCACACTGAAACAATTTGCATCTTTTATAAAAGGAAGATAGTTGTGTTGCATTTTGCATGTTCACAGATACAATAAACTGTTGAACAAGGTTGTGTAACCTAAAAATACATTGGTATCAGAGCTGATAGAAATATCAAGGTTGGGTATGTTTATCAAAGCACGGAACGCATGATAAACCTTTGCCTGAAAAAGGAGTAAGTTTTACAAACTCAAATCTTGCACACAGCCAGATAGGCAGCTTCCCTCTCCTTTCCAACAGCTAATTATCTATGAAGGACTGGCATCTAAATCCAAATTAACCACGACTAGTTTTGCAAGTGACAAATGCCCACGTTGTGGTAGTCCAAAGATGGTTAAGATTTTTGGGAGTGGCAGTGTGCCAGACAGTGTTGAAAAGTAGTTGAAAGTAAGTTTTCTTCAATCTTGCAGGGAGTCATTCATTGGCATGTCGCACTGGTCAGGTATTACACATCTCTTGTCCTCAATCATTATTACGGCCTTTCCCATTTTATCCACTCTTCGGTATTGTATTTAATGTGCAAAATGTAGATATGTTTTTGATGGGCTAACAGGTTCTATTGAGGCTTTTCAAAAGTAAGCATTTGGTGAGGTCTCTGCTCAAACTAAATCTAGGGATTTTTGTTGATTAAGGATGCAAACAACATTCTGCTTGGGCTTATTCAGACCTTATTGCATTGTTGACTGCAATAAGGTAGATGTACTCTAATTCATGTATTCTTGTGTTTTCTGTATATTTATAAGTATTATTTCCAAAAAAAAATCCCTTTTGCCCTTTTATCTCTTTTGTTTTGTTGGCCTTTTCTCCTTTTTATGTTGCTGTCTCTCTTCCAAATTTTTAATCTTTTCACATTTTTTTTATATTCTTTTCAACAATGAAGACAAAAACAAAAAAAGGGTACACATGCTCACCTAAAAAAATCAAAAAGACCCAATTCCAAAAGAACACAATGGCCATAAGGCCATATTCAAAGGAAACTAACCAATTAAGATAAACATAAATGTCACGAAACAGATAAGATAATCGTACTGATGTCCAACAAAAAATATTTTTGTATTGAAGAGTTGAATGGTGACACAGTGATTCAAAGGATAGGGCTGGGAAATTATAGCATATCCATACCCTAGAGTAAGCTTAGCAACCAATGCTTATGAATCATGATCCTTAGATTTTAATAGAAAATAATTAATATTAGATAAAAGGTTGTTAATATTATTTATAGTTAATCGTTAACATTATTATCATATTTGGCCTTGGCCACAAAAACAATCCATGGAAATAGAACAATGATACAAACATTGTGCACCCATTCTTAACCAAATAGTCATAGAATGTGATCTGATTTTTCACTTGATATACATTAAAAAAGGTATTGTTTAGGGTAGAGTGAGAGATCATGTCTAATTATTTCACATCCTGATGAGAATAAGACATGCGCTGGAAAGGATGTAGATTTTTAAAAAGCATCGTTTAAGGGTAGAGTAAGACATCCTATCACCTTATTTCACATCCTAATGAGAAAGAATAAGACATGCGCTGGGATGGATGGCAACTAAAACTCCAGACTTATGCCTCAAAGTGATAACTAATTATGATAAGAGAACTACCCAACACATGGAGCACATCCAACTGTCTTCATTTTGCAAGTCCATAAACAGTATTTTTGGTTTGCTAGAACAATAGTTGGGAATATTTAAAGAGTGATGATAAATATAAATAAGGAAAAATTAAAGAGATGATCATGTCAATGGTGGCTTGCCAGGTCGGTGAAAGCAGGTAGCTAATATAGTTCCAACCAAGGTTCGAGCCCTACCAAGTGACACGCTTGTGCTTCTGCTTGTGGATTCACACCAATGCACACAACAGCGGGTGGGGCCAGGTCCTGGGCAAGTTTGGAAGAATACATACCCCACTCCTGGCTTCTAAGTTGAAGGTGACCAAATTTAGTGGTGCTAATGGTTCCCCCATAATGCTAAATCTAGGTGCATTAGACTCATCATGATAAGAGGAAGCTAGTTCAAAAAAAAATGATGATCAACATAAATAATAAATGGTGAGATCATCAGCACAAAATCTGAATATTGCAATGTAGTAGTGGATGTCATTTACCTACTAAATTGCAACATTCAGATTTTGTACTGATGATCTAACCATTTATTATTTATGATTTATGTTGAACATCGTTTGTATTTTTTTGAACTAGCTTCGTCTTATCGTGATGAGGCTAACATGCCTAGATTTAGCATTATGGGGAACCATTAGTAAAATCTCAAAACGGAGTTGTAACTAGACTTCATGGTAGGTAAATGACATCGATGTCATCGATGTCATTTACCTATTGTGATGTCCAGTGGCAAGACTATATCGAGATTTTACTTCCAAATATCAAATCAATTTCCTACAAACCTATTACCCCCCAAGCTAGGGGTAACTAAGGAGATGATGTCTCGAGGCCCGCAAGTTGAAGACGTGGAGTGTCGAGTAAAATGAGCAGGAAGAGCCCCTTTTCTTACGGCACATCATCATTTGATCGACGACGGCAGCGTCCAACAGACCAGCTTGGCCCAAAGGACAGCAGGTCTTGCTTCATGATGTAATAAGTCTGGTCTCGTGGTAAGTGTCATTTTAATAATTGAAGCATTTGAACATGTTGCAAAGAGTCCTTTCTTAATTATGCAGACACTTGCTTGGAAATTATACCTTTTGCCTCATTTCACCTTGGTGGTTGATATGTTTTCCTAGTAAGTGGGTCACCCTCGAGAAAAGGGTTGCTACCAGAGGGTCTCCTTGAAGGGTCATCATACCATTCCCGCACATACTTATAATTTTCCACTCTTCTTCCCTTTCATTTCCTCATATTTTGGGTTTCCAAGCTTATTGACCCCAAGAAGGGCTTGTACCTCATTTCATGGGAAGAAGGGGCTAAAGGCCCAGAGGTTTTGTAGCTGGCAAAAGATAAAAGCCATAAATTATCCTCTAGATGCTCTCCCTAAGGTCCTAAGAACAATGAAACGCTTCTCCATAAAAATCAAGGACCTTTTAAAAAGAAAACACATAATTAATAAATGTTCCGCTTGTTGAGGGAATGCATTTGCAGTGTCTTTTACTTTCCTAGCACATGGCTCTCGATGTGTTCTTAGCTCAAAGTGACATTGTGGTGCTCCTTACTTTCCATTGCACATAGCACTCAATGTTTTGGACCATAATCAATTCATGGAAAATAAAAGGGCTTGGAAAAAGGTTGCATTGCAAATGAGGATGCAGCACACCCTCTACAAAGGCACCCATAAATGAGACAATATGAACCCTTGATATGTCAAGAACTCCATGCCCAAAAGTCATACCCCCATCCACCTCATACTCGTTACATGACTTAGATAGGGTCTACTTGGGAAACACTCCTTGACTTGGGGATTGATCTACCCAATAGGGTGTTGATATTATGGTAGTTGCGGGAGGTATTAACCTCCATATATAACCTTTGGCTAGAATAGAATATTCTAGAAGCAAGAGAAACCCTAAACAGATCTGTAGAAACCCTAGAAGACAAGACGGCTCAGTAAAAGAATTAATATTAAAGTATTAGATTCTAAAAGAACAAGTCGGCCCAGACAAGTGACAAGAACCACTATAAATAAGAGATGATCTAACTCATTCGTACACACTCACTTCACTCACTCTCTCAGTAAAGGATAGCGCAAGTTTGGAGCTGCAGCTGCAAGATAGGAAGGTGGATACTCTAGAGTGTTTCTTGGTCTCTCTCTCTAGAGCCATCTAGCCTAAGATGTGCACCCTACCTTCTAGTATCTCTTGGTGGTGTTCTTGGTGATATTTCTTGGTGGTGTTCTTGGTGATATTTCTTGGTGGTATTCTTGGTAAGTGCAACTGCTGCAGCTGAGTATTGTTCTTGTTCTGTGGCTTTGGGACTTTCTATTTTGTGAGCTATCTTTGGAGAAAGATGTGCTCTCTTGGTTATCTATTGGTTCTAGTGTTGCTTCTGGAATCATTCTATCTAGAAAAGGTTATGGTGCTCGGGGATGGCTGCGTGCCTATGGTTGGGTGACAATAGTAATATTGTCTATGGTAAAACGAGCATATCGAATGTTTTAACAGGCTATGGGCCCACACAACCTTCAGGACAGTCTAACCGCAGGAAGATAAAGTGGCAATTCTTTGTTAAGTTTGTTGTGGCACCAGTTGCAGCTGCAGCTAGGGTTTATGATTGTGCAATTTCAGCAAACCCTAACCTAACCTTTTGGGCACTTCAAATGAGAAGTTTAGCATAATTCCTGGACATTCTAATGCGCCTTAGCCTAGCTCTCTTGTTGGTACTCTCAGCAAGCAAAAACGTCAAGTTTGAGTTTTTGGTCAAAGTCAAAGGTTGACTTTTGGTCAAAATTAATTTTGTGGTCAAAGTTGAAATTTCAAGGTTTCTAGCTTGTTTTAAGCATTAAACCTTTTGATTCAATTTCTAACCTCTTCTTGTCAAGATGGTGTCTAGTTTCAAATTAGAAGACAAGTTCAACGATGCTCCAAATTTCAAAAGTATGCACTTGTATATGATTTTCATGTTATATCATCCAGCAAAAGCATGAGTGTGTTTTGCAGGGAATGTACAAGAGACATTGTCCAAGCAATGATCTTGGATTCAATACATTTAGAGGAACAAACAGTTGAGGCTCCAGGTTCCAGGTTTGATTGATCAAATTGTTAAGATTTGCACATATCAAGTTTGATAGTTGTTATAGTTGTGACAACAATCTTTGAAAGGTTATATTACTACTAGGTATACTTCGTTGCATGTAAGTACTATTGATATAGATGTTTGTTGCACTTGTTTACAAAATGAACTAACATCTCCTCTAGAAGATATTTCTTGTTCCCGAGCAGGTCACTTTGGTAATTCTATGATCCTTGTTACCATAGATATGTTCTTATGAAAATGTTATTGGAAATACTTTTTCTCTTGTTGTTCTTGTTCCGAGCAGGTCACCTTGGTAATTCTATGATCCTTGTTACCATAGATATGTTCTTATGAAAATGTTATTGGAAATACTTTTTCTCTTGTTGTTCTTGTTCCGAGCAGGTCACAGGCGATAGCTTTGAGAAGGAGCTAGAGTGATAGTTGCAAACATGGAGCAGATGACTCCATCAAGTTGTGAGACAAGGGATCTCACCAAGTACCAATTCTAAAGGAAGTGTGGTAAGCAAAAGAAGTTTTGGACATCGTTCACTCAAATGTGTGTGAACTAATGTCAACCTCCTCACTAAGCGAGAGAGTACATCTCAGATGACTTCAGGACATTCTACAAAAACGTAGGGATTAGGAGGGAGCTCACTACTCCCTACAATCCTCAGCAGAATGGTGTAGCAGAAAGAAAGAACTGATCCATTGAAGAATCTATCAAGGCAATGATGAATTACCAGAATCTATCCATGTTTCTATAGGGAGAAGCAACTATGACAACCGTATATGTTCAGAATAGAAGTCCTCATCATAGATTGAAGAACATGACTCCAGAAGAAGCTTTCTCTGAAAAGAAGCCAAGTGTCGAATACTTGAGGATCTTTGGATGTCAGTCAAGAAGAAAGAATGGAAGGAAGCTATGATGGAAGAATATCAATTCATCATGAAAAATGATGTATGGGAAATCATACCTAGACCTAAAGGAAACTCTGTAAATGAGTTTACAAGATAAAGCATGCATTAGATGGGAGTATCGATAAAAACAAGGCAAGAGGGTTCTCCCAGCAGGAGGGAGAAGACTATGATGAGACGTTTGTTCCAGTTGCCAGATACACCTCTATTAGAGCCATCATATTTCTTGCAACATCCATGGGTTGAAGTTTACATCAAATGGATATGAAGACCACTTTGCTCAATGGAGTAATTGAGTATACATAGAGCAACCTCAAGGTTTTGGGGTACACCCAAGAGAAACCCGTGTATGAAGAAGGCCTTGTATGGACTCAAGC
>SNQJ01S0063463.1:3714-44806 GCA_010110895.2 Picea sitchensis
TGGACGTTGGCATGGACGGCGTGGACGTGGGCGTGGAGTGTGGACGTGGGCGGGCGTGCAGAATGGTGGTGTTGGTTTGTGGCAAGGCTCTAGGAGATAGGTTACCATCACCATTGATCAAAGCTGCAAGGTCTCCATCAGATTCTGCTGTCTCTTGCTCTGTAACGACTACATTACTGAAGTCCATACCGGGAGGTATAACCACCATTCGGGGCATGTACCGACCATGGCAACTCACTTTTCGCTTTGTACGGGCTCTCAAAATCTTTTCAAGTCTGACATCAAAACCATCATAAAGCCCCCATTGCTCCACAATTTCCTGCTTTGTACTCGTAATGACAAGCTCTGCAGCATCCAAAGATAGTTCTTCTGCTTCAATACGGCGCATTATTTTGTAAGTTGCATTGATGTCCTCTCTTGACTGTCTGCCTTGTTTCAAAAGCTGTTCAAGTTTATTTCTCCCAAGGGAATGACCCGTCAGAACCATCGGAACATTCAAAGCTCCTGACAAGAGTGCCGCACCATCACCCGCATCAGCATAGTGTCCATGGATAACATAAGGCCAAACTGGATCGCCTTTACCCATGTTTCGGCATTCAGTACAAGGATTGCAAATGTTTCGGCATTCAGCACCTTCCTTGTGGGCTATTGCAACAAAATGTTCCAAGAATTTTCCCGGCACAAGCAATGGTAATGACTAAGACAAGCAGACCCCAAGACGTCGTTCCATTAATAGTTGCAACATTGGTCTTCGAACCACTGGCAGCGAAGTAAAGTGGTAGCAAGGCCGATACGTAGCCTTCAATCTTTTTAGTCTCCATCCCTGCAAATGGGCCGTCTTTTGGAATTGTCAATCCAAACACAAAATCTCCGAAGATTGCGTGAATCCCCATCGCATAGGTCACAAATGCAGCTACCAGGACTCCAGTAAGAGTATAGCAAACATATGTCTCATTCATGGGTTCATTTCTCATATTTTTAACAGATGCCGGAGCAAACTGTGATGGCTTGAAATTGCAGGGTATGCGCAATATGGACATAGTCGGAAGGCTCTTGGAAATTTTCAGCGAATTTCAGCATTCAGCATTCAGCATGAAGCCAGACTGAATTACAGTTTCTGTTATAACTGCATGTGCTACTCTAGCTGTGCTAAATATCTGATTTCACATGCAAAGTTTGATGCATCTTTTATGTTTTTTTTTCAATGGAACATTCTTAATGGTTTGACAAGGCACATGCCTACATTATCAAAGTTGGATTTGAGCTCAATCTTATTTGCAGGAAACACTCTTGTTGACATGTATTCAAAGTGTGGCAGTATAGAAACGAGAATGTAATAAAAAATTGCAAAACCAAACAATCATATGTGCATTAATAATGCCATAGATTTATTTCAATATGTTGCGAATTTAGTTTGGACACTTTTTATTTTTTTATTTTTATATATATGTACAATATAATGCCATTTATTTATTTTCAGCAAGATTTTTTTTATTACAAGAAGAGAGCATACTAATATGCAAGTTAGCTAAGTGGATAAAACACAATTAAAATTCATGATAAAAAAATTAGGCATTGTCTATACTGCAAGGCCACCGAATTTATTCATGATGATTTATTTTTGAAAATAAGACTAAAAACTTCTTACGACTAACACTTCTAACTATAACGAGCTCGTTTTATTGTCCTACTCTATCTAACTTGTTTGAAAGATCTTTATTTCCTAAGTAAAAGAATGCTTCCTAAAGTGAAGCCATCCACGGATTAAAAATTAAAAATGCTCACATCAAGATTTAAAATCTTTACCTGATTGTTTGCAAGGAGAATGCCAATTTAGCAAAATTGTCTTGCTCAAATAAGTCCCTGCCTGTATTATTAAAATCTCATCCAGATGGATGAAGTGAGAAATGGGGTTTTAAAATCAATTTGAAACTAGCTAAGTTAATTGCGAAAATAAAACACTCCAAACTTGAACTCCTTTATGAAGATCCCGCGGCCACCAGTTTCACATGTTAGTCCATGAAATAAAAAAAAAGAACTCTTAAATTAATCTAAATGTTGTATATGTAAGAAATGCTAAAACTTCATTCGAAGTTATATTCATAGATTCCTTATCACATATCAAAAATTAATCTAAGTGTTGTATATGTAAGAAATGCTAAAACTCCATTCGAAGTTACATTCATAGATTCCTTAATACATATCAACAACTTCTCTCATTCAATCAAAACAGAAAGCATTCAAACTAGTCTATGGCATTCAAACTAATTTAGATACTATAAATGCAAGAAAGACTAAAATCTTATTCAAGAGATGCATTCATAGTTTCCTTTACATCTATCAGCAACTTAACTAGTTCTAAAAAAAAACTTTGTGCCATAAACAACCAAATAGTAATAACTGATACCTTACTGTTGAAAGAAAAAGATTCATATTGAATTCTTATTCGAGAAATCATTCACAATATGAAAATCAATGTTCTAACAATTAGATATGAAAAAGTAAACCCATCTTAACTAAACTTCAATCCTTAACTTGTGTCTCCCCGGCAATCCAAGGCCAAAATGTTGAGTGAAAATGTGTCGCATAAATTCTCAACCATTTAATGTCAACCAAGAGCTTGTAAGCTTAGAGGCACAACACAATATGTATGAGGACTTGAAGTTGTCTTTTCTAAACTACTAAAGCAAAGAACACAAAAATAACATGAATATACAAATGACAAATTTTACCTACTATATATAACACATAGGTGTACTGGCATCAATACATGGGGGCCCTTCCATCCTTCAAATAGTACACCATAATCTTTAACACGAAATAGAGATCAAAATGGTAGCATGTCTTGTATTCAAAAGAATATGATTACATCAATTCAAAACATGAGCATTCCTGAACTTCACACCTATATCTCCATCTATCTCTATCTTTCCTCCATCTCCATATCTATATGTCATATATCCCTCCTTTGAAAGGAGAGGGCTCTCCCATTTATACAAGAACATAAGAAGCTACCTCATTAATGGAGATCCACTCATTCCTCTCCCTAGATCCATAAAATCTCATATAGTTACAACCAAGTGGCAAATGATGAGACACATATCCTTTTTGACCTTTATCCAAATCTCCTTCCATATCTTGAAGGGAATTGAATTTGAGTATTGAGGCCACATAAGAGTGTCTTGGAAGTTTCCAAATCACCTACACATGTCAACAAACTCATTCTAATGGTTAGGTATAAGCATAAGCATATTATTTTCCAAAGTTTAACCACAAATTAATTAAATATGTTAAGAATTGATAAACTTTTGAAAAGCATAGTTTTAACCCAATAATGAGGTAAATGATGATGGGAGGTGAAATGAAGCTGTGAAATGGAAGTAATTGTGGAAGGTTTTAGGAATTAATGGAGGAAAAAATAAGGACCATTTTGAGAGACTCAATGTTGAGTGCCGCTGACTAGCTGCTCACGAGGCAATCAACAACGCCATCGCACTTCCTTTTATACTTGATGTTGAGGTGGAATTTCTCTAGCATGTGGACCCACTTTTGATGGTGATCATTCTGCAATTTTCTTGGCCTACATGAACTACAATGGCTTTATGATCGTGGATGATCATCTCCTTCCCCAAGAATGTGATGTCTCCAATTAGCCAGAGGCTTTCACAATGAAGTACATTTCTGTGTCATAAGTAGGCAATTTCATACAGACAACATATGACAAGAAACCATCATGACAGGCCACGCAGGTGGCTGCTGGAGGAGAATCCACACCCGCATAGTATGAAGCATTTGTCTCTATCTCAAAGGGTTGCTACGTGTCCGGGTAGTGGAAGCGCAATAGGGTTGAGCATAAGTGTTGTTTCAAATCATTGAACGTGTGTTGTTTGGACATGCTCCATGCAAATTTCTCCTTACCACCACCCTGGTTATTCGTCGAGGGGCCATGCAATATGAGAGAATCCCAACACTAACCCGGCGCAGAAATTGGCAAGGCCCAAGAAGATCCAAGCTTAGTGAGTGTTGTTACCGGCCAATCACGGATGACTTGATCTTGGTTGGATCCACATCTATGCCATGCCGATCAATTATGTAGCCTAAGTATAACCTTGTCCATGTCGGCGAGCATTTTTCCGCTGGCATATAGCTTAGCCGTTACAAAGATGCATAACTCCATCAATATGCTTACAAACAACTTACTAAGTCTTTCTATAAATGAGAATGTCATCCGTGATACACCACTACAAAGTTTTGGTGAATGGTCGCAGGATATTGTCCATCATCCTCATGAAAGTGGTCGAGCATTTGTCAAACCAAAGGGCATGGCCAACCATTGAAAATGGCCTTCCTTTGACTCAAGGCTGCCTTCCATACATACATATGTTTGTTCTATATAGACTTGGTGGTAGCCAAACTTCCGATCAATATTAATAAAGCATTTGGCCCTTGTGATTTGATCAAGGAGGTCGCTGATTTGGGGAATCGAAAATCGGCTTCGGACAGATTTTATTTAGAGCCCAATAATCACGCAGAGTCACCGTGTTCCATCTTTCTTCCTTGCATCGACATGATTGGCTCGCATGCGATGAGATGCGATAGATGTGCCCCTTGTGGAGCAGCTTTTGGATCTATCACCGACATCCTCAATATTTAAATGCAGAGGACGATAGATCGGCCTGATCCGGAATCTGACCGTATTTGATCGTGGCATGAAAATGCTCAAAATGAAAGTGCTCTGAATCCAACAAAACCAACACCATTTCCCATCTGGCTCACCGACCTCGCGGGTATAATTCTTTGTCAAACCTGAGTCCCAGATGAAGATATCGATTCATCCGGCCAAGCCAAAATCGGGTGTAAAATTTTGATACCGGGACTATATTCCTGGTCCGCATAAACCGTGATAGACACATGTGGTAGTCCATACAGACATGTGGCAGGTCAAAGAGATGACACGCGGCAGTAGCGTCCATACCGATGACATGTGGCGTCCATACAGGACATCGCAGCCTCCGGCTGACACGGTCGCGCTTACGCTGGGTGTACTCTACCGACCAATCCTTATAGACACGTCACCACCGAAGGGTGACACGCGGGAATCAGATGACGCCAAGAGCGAGGTGGCGATGACGCCGCGATCGTGACGAAAGCGACGCGGAAGCCGACGCTGGCGCTGACGGGCCAATTAGCGATTGACAAGTGGCATGATCCGGCATTGTTCGCCGAATCAGCTGGTTGACACGCAGCATTCATCATGGATGTAAAGGTGCCATCGTATTCAATCACCTGCTACCACATGGCACCCTAGTTTTAGTCAATGAGGGCGCAGGCTGCAATTTTAGTTCGATTCAACCGAACCTCCCTTACTAGCCTTCAATAATGTTCACCAATACACTAGTGCACGTGTCTTAATATGAAAGTGGGAAAAAACGATTTGGTTTTTTTGTTGGAGTTTGTCTTAAGAGGGAAAGGGCCGTATTCCAAGCCCCGTTCTCAAAGATTCATATAACCATAGTCACGGGACCAGGAGTGCGGCTCGGCGAGAGTTTTAACCACGGTTCTAACCGTTCACCATATGACCGGAGGTCAATCCAAAAAGGGGTGAGGTTTACACGGTTATGGTTTAAAGTTTGGTTATTACGGTTATATTATGGTTACGGGAGCTATACCATGAAGTCCTAGCCCTGTGGGCATATGGGATATCAATGTAACCAAGAGCTAGCGCTTGCAGAGGGGCCAGCCAGTCTGTAGGTTAATACAGGCCATGAGTTGCATATGACCAAGAAGGGTGCGCTACAACATTATTTGGGGCTTATGCCCGACGAGTAACCATATTATAGTTGAAAGTGGGTTTTATAACCACTTTGGGTTTTTATTATTAATTAAGCCCTTTTTAATATAATTAACTCATTTTTGGGAGTTATTGGGCTTTTTTAGAGCCTAAATTCATGGAGGAAGTTGAGATGGACAACTAACTTCCCCACTATTTAACCAAGGCCATTTGAGGCCAAGGGGATAGCTTTGGACAGCTTTTGATGGTTTTGGAGAGCAAAGATGTTTAGGCAAAGCCAAGTCAAAGCCAATTTGACGCAGGGAAGCCATTGAGGAGGAGATGTTATCGGACCATTTCTTAGAGCTTCGTATTATCCGGCCGTGTCGTAAGCCAGCAAGATCTAGAGATCCTCAAGTAACATGACCGTGACATTAGTCCGAGCTATCTCTAAGATTGTAATGATGTACCATTGCTTTCAAAAGAAATAAAGAAGCCTCCTCACAAAGACAAAGGGTCTCAAGACGAGGCAAGCAGCCAACTCCTCATATCAACCTATGCATTACATGGTTTGTTGTTTTCACATTTCGTGATCCGCAAATTATGTTAATGGTTTTATAATTCCTTTTCTTTTCTTGTCCTTTCGCTAAGTTTCCCAATGGTCAATTAATTCATGCAATTAAAACTCAACCATAAGTCATTCAAAACATCCTGACGGATCAAGTGGCATCGGAGCTGGGCTGACATTTGGATTTGAGTTTTTTCATGTTAGCTAGGGAAGAGCACATCTCAAAGAGAAAAATGGCATCTACGTGGAGGACTTTCTCAAGACGAGAAGGAGTTCAAAAAATTCGGTGTTTTCCATGGACGATATGGTGAAGGTGTTGTATGAAGACTACTTTGGAACGAAAGAGCACGGTTCAAGAGAAAGATTCAAAGAACAACAAAGGAAAAGAAGAACTGAAGGAAGTGCCTTCTATATCTATTTCAAAAATAATCTATGAGGTATGTAGTGAAGGTCATTCATCAAATCTTTCCCCATTCCTCACTGCTGGTTTTGGTGAATTCAAAACACACAAAAGGTGTAGGTTTGAGAATATTAACCAAGATGGGTTATGAAAAAGGAAAGGGCCTTGGATGTAGAGGTCAAGGCATTGTAAATCCTATTGAGGTTGAGGAAAGGCCTCGATACTAGGATTGGGATATGAAAGAGGGGACCTTTGAGAGTCTTCCAAGATGGTTCCAACTTCTGAAGCAAGTAATAAGCTTCAATATGGCCAACTTAAGAAACGGTAAGAACATCAATAAAAGGGAATGGCGCATCATTTCAGGGTTGTTGTAGTGAATGCAAGTTGTCTCCAAGGAAAGGTGAAGATCAAAGATGGAAGGTATAATGGTCATGCTTTTTATTAATTCTCCTTTGATTATAACAAGCATAATCAAGTAAACCGTAACTTGTGGAAACTTTATCCATGTGCTTATTGTCTTTCACCTAAGCATTGTGTTGCCAAGTGTTGGAAGAGACAAACTTTGTACAGGAAACCTATGTCGTCCAGGAAGGAAAAACGACATAAAGGCTCAAGTCCACAACGGAAGAAGGAGAAGATTAAACAAGTCTGGATGCCAAAAACTTAATGCACGTTTTGCAACAAGAGTGGACATCAAAAGGCGAGTTGTTGGAAGCTTAATCCAGAGCTTTGTCCAAGGAAGGACAAAAGGATTTTGCATGCACCCATGAAGGAGGATGGATTACCAGCAAAGCAAGAAGAACACTGTGAAGGAAAGAAAGCAGTCACTTGGTTCTGCCAGAAGTGGATGTCTCAACTTCATTGTGTTTTGCTTCCCCTGATGTAATCATCTTTCAGAGACAAAGAGCAAGCCGGGTGGCCTATCCCAAGCTTGTCGAGTGGTCAATAACCTTTTGGGGACCAAAAGGTCTTATTGTTGGGAGGTGTGATCTGAAATCGGATTCAGAAGCTTGATAGGGCATGAAAAATGCTCAAAAATGAAAGTGCTCGGAATCCGACGAAACCAACACCATTGCATCCGGCTCGTCTTCCTGATTCCGATGGTATAATGTTTTTGTCAAACGGAGTCCGTATGAAGAAGATATCGCATTCTGTCCGCCAAGCCAAACAGGCAAAATTTTGGATGTTGACTGTACCTGTCCGTACAATCCGTACAGGACACGTGTCAGTCCATACAGGACATGTGGCAGGTCCAGGAGATGACATGTGGTAGGTTTGTATGATGACATGTGGCAGGTCCGTACAGGACACGTGGCAGCCTCCGACAGTGACACGTGTCAGGCAGTTTTGGCGTTTTGGGCGTACGGTTGGACCAATCCTGAGGTGACACGTGTCACCACTGGAAGGGTGAAACGTGGAACGGGATGATGTCAGCAATGTACGTGGCAGATGACGTCAGCATCGTATGACAAGTGACGTGGCAGCGACGCGTGGCAGTGATGTGGGCCAATTAGTAGTTGACAAGTGGCATGATCCGGTTGGTTGTCTTCGTCGAATCAGCTGTTGACATGTGGCATTCATCGAGTGGATGTAAAGGTGCCACGTGGCCCAATCACGGGCTGCCACGTGGCACCCCAGTTTTAGTCAATGAGGGCTATGTCAAAAAATTTTGGGCCCGGGGGATTCGAACTCTGAACCTCCCCACTTTAGCGCCTTCGCAATAATGCTCCGACCAATACACCAGTGCACGTGCCTTGTTATGAAAGTGGGCGAAAACGTTTTTTTTTTTGGTTGGAGTTTGGTTCGGCGGGGAAAGGGCCAGGGCCTAAGCCCCAGTCCTCAGCATTCATAGAACCATAGTCACGGGACCAGGAGCGCGGCTCGGCGAGAGTTTTAACCACGGTTCTAACCATTCGCCATACGACCAGAGGTCAATCCAAAAAGGCGTGCGGTTTACACGGTTATGGTTTAAAGTTTGGTTATTACGGTTATATTATGGTTACGGGAGCTATACCGTGAAGTCCTAGCCTTGTGGGCATATGGGATATCAATGTACCATTAAGCTTTCGAAAATAAATAAAGAAGCCTCCCTCACAGAGAAAAGGCCCGGAGACGTAGGCAAAGTTGTGCCGAACTCCGTTATCAACCTGTGCATTATGGTTTGCTGTTTTTCATTACATTTCAGATCTGCAAATATGTTAATGGTTGTATAATTCATTTTCTTTTCTCGCTCTTTCATTAAGTTTCCCAATGGTCAATTAATTCATGCAATTAAAAACTCAACCATAAGTCATTCGAAAAATCCTGACGGATCACTGGCCCATTGGGCAGTAGAGTGTCGGGGGTCAGATTGATGGGGTGCTTGACCTGTCATTGTAGAGGTACCTCGGTAGATGAAGAGAAGATATCTGAGAATTCTTCCACAACCTTATCTACTTGCTTCTGCTGTGTGGAGAGGTCGGCCACAGAGACCCTGGATGTGGCTGTGATTTTTCGCTTATTATGGAAGCGAATCACGAATAAGACAAACTTCTCCATCTGAGAGATGACCTTCTTGCATTGCTTAGTAGAGATCAAGGAAATAACACTAGGTGGGACTACCTCGGGTATCCTGTACAATTTCCCTCTCAAAGTAATAATAACACTATGAGGCCTAGACTCATATACAACATGACGTTTCCATAAATAAGGTTGGCCCAAAATAACATCACAAACTTCAAGAGGAGAAACAACACACAATACCTCGGCTTTGAAGGGCTTGATGTCATACGACAGTCGACACTGTTGGCTGACGTGGAGATCGCTTCCTCGGCAGAGCCATCCAATGGTGTAGGGTTGTGGGTGCGGCATTGTCGGCAGGGCCAACGGCTTGACGACCTATCCTGAGATGAGGTTCTTCTGGCTACTGCTATCAATGATGAAGTGCAGCGGAGTGCCTTTTACCCACATCTATGAATGGAAGAGGTGTTCTCCTTCTTCTGGCTCGTCTGGTTCACTAGGATGAAGCTTGGTGGTAGCAACGGTGGCACTGGGTTTCGCGTCAATGATCCGTATTCCCCTTTCTATTTCCGGCTCAGAATATGAACCCACATCTGATTCAGAGGCTTTCACTTCGGCCACCAGTGACTGTTTTGAGCGGCAGTCAACAATGTTATGCCAAGGGCTCTTATGGAAGTCCCACCACTTCCTAGTATCTTTCTTTGTCTTTCCGGTCTCCTTCTTTGCTTGTGGCTTGGACTGGTTGTCCTAATACTGTCCATATTTTCTCTATCCTTTGTTCTGTGGGTTGGGGCCCAAATTATCGCATCTTTTGTTATGAGGGGTTCCCAGGCCCAAATTATCGCATCTTTTGTTTGAGCTTCTGCTCGATTTTGACGACATGTCGGTAGGCTATTGTTGGCACAGGGGCAGACCCAGGGTTCAATGCTACAACAATGCACCAAAAAAACCCTAACTATTGGTGCTTTCGGTAACACCTGTGAAGCATATGAAGTCTCACCCGAGGTAGAGGAAGGGGTGGTTGTAGGACTCAGATGTCTGCAACCCTAGCTGGGACAAAAATCTATGATTCTAACACTTAACGAAGAACTCAACAGTTAACATTCATCAATATCCAGTTTGAGTTACACTGCAGTTAAACCCTAATGATAGAACATCGCAATATTCAACCATATCTAGCATCTAGCAACACTTAGAATTACAAAATAGATAAGATCTAACAGATTCAAGCACTAAGCACATGTTCATAAGCCAAATGATCTAGATTATTTTCGGCACAAAATGAGAGCGGAGTTATAATAAAAAAATGCAGAGAGATATCACGTATATTCAATAATATAACATAAATGGGAATGCCAAAATTCTTCGACATCCAAAAACCTAACCCTAGGAGATGAAGCGCCAAAAGTCATGTGGGCCCTGTTTGGGTAAGTTAGTACATCAACTTCCTGGGGTCGTAACTTTTGTATACGATCTCCGTTTTAGGTGTATGATAGCTCGTTGGAAATGTATCATCGAGGATATTCATTTTGTGGGCTCAAGTATGCCTTTGGCTATCATTGAGAACCTTGATCTTGAAAAACCTTCATTTAGGCCCTCAAAATGGCCCCGAAAGTTAAAACCTGATAAAAATAGTAAATTGCCAAAATTGCTAGAAAGTTGTTTTGAGCCAATTGGAAAAGGTGGGTGGCCACCAATATCCACCTGTATCAATCCTGCCTCCTTAGGAATCAATGGTCTCCATTGCATTGAGTTCCTGGGGGAGAAGGAAAAGCATTTGTTGAATCTTCATCTTGGTGAGCTGCTTGTCTTGCTGGAGATGTCGCACTGCTCAGTTTGTGGAAGTCTATCACGAACCCGTTGAGGTTGTTCAAAAAGTCAAGATACATGAGAGGACGGTGTGAAAAATTAATCTTTGTGCTTTGTTGCAACCTTGTCGACCTACTTCTGTTGGATAGAAGGTGATTGGGGCAAGGATGTAGTGGTTGCAGTGTCCTTTTGTTCTCCTTTTGAATAGATTGTGAAGAAGCTGAATTTTGCAGTATGAGATACTACCTTGCGACACTTTTTAGGTGGAACAGTAGTCAGAACTACCTCTGGTATTCTATAGAGATGACCCCCCAAAGTAACAATGACACTACAAGGTCGAGACTCATAAACAACATGACGTCTCCACATATATGGTTCGCCCAAGAGCACATCACAAACATCTAGTGGGGAAACATCACATAATACCTCATCCTTGAAGGGTTGGATGCCATATGATAATCGACACTGTTGGTTGACACTAAGATCTCGTCCTTGGCGAAGCCACCCGATGTTGTATGGTTGTGGGTGTGGTGTTGTCGACAATCCCAACTGTTTGACAACCTCTGCTGAGATGAGGTTCTTCTGGCTTCCGTTATCAAAAATAAAATGTAGTGGGGTCCCCTTCACCCACATCTGTGAATGAAAAAGGCACTCCCCCTCTTCCGGATCTGTTGGTTCTTCTGGTTGAATTGCTGCAATCACGAAAATAGCAGTGGGGTCTCCATCAATGATTTGTCCTTTACTAGTATTTTTAGAATCAGATTCTGAATCAGGGTTCAGCTCCTTGTGTTTGATCTCGGCCACCAATGACTGTTTTGAGCGACATTCATCGGTGTTGTGCTAGGGGCTTTTGTGAAAATCAGACCATTTTCTGGTTTCCTTCTTTGTCTTCCCGTGACCCTTATTTTCCTGTGTCTTAGACTGGTTTTTGGGAGACTGTTTGTTAGGGCCGTCTTTTTCATACTTTGCTTGTTGAGGAATTGCAGACCTGAATTCCCGTTTGTTCTGGTGCTTAAATTTCTGCTCACTTTTAACAACATATCGATAAGCAACACCGAGTGATGAGATGTCCGAAAAATCCATTTTAGTCTGGATGGATCTGTGTAGAGCCCCACGGTATTTTAGAACCAAATTTCACTTAGAGTCTTTGATACCCAGCTTAGTGTGCAAGGTATGGAATGCATTGGTGAAATCTGGAACTTCTTGGCCCTTCTCTTGCCGCAGTGTGGTCCATCTCATGTACTAGTCCTCATAGTTGCCAATAGCGTAATACTGTTCTTTTACCACATCCACAAAAAAATCCCAAGTGGGATCGGCCCCATATATTCCAGACTCCTCTGTGGAACGTTGCTCCTAGTAAGTTTCCCACCAATGTTTGACATGAGGGAGAGATTTAAGGAGTGCGAAGGTGATCTTTTTTTTGTTAGAAAAATTGTGAACAAAGAAATAACCTTCTAGCAAAGTTAGCCATTTTTCCAGGGCTTCTGCATCTATTTGTCCTTCAAATATAGGAATATCAAAATTAACTTGTACCTTGAAAGGTGAGGTGCCTCCAAAGTGGTCGCTTGATGAAGATGCACCTGTTGCAATCGACAGGCGTTGAAGGATGTGGGAAAAATTCTCCATCATTTTGTCTCTCTGTCACGTGAGAGCTTGCTCAAGCAACAGACTGATAGGATCGTCTGCTCCGTCATTTTTCTTTTCTTCCACCATTGAGGGTTTCTTGGGTGTGCGAGAGTGATTGTCCTCAAGAGAGACAAGCTAGAGACCCAACTTGCTATACTCATACCTCATCGGGGACATGCACTGAAAAAAACGACCAAGAACAACCTACTCTGATACCACTGATCCAGATTATTTTCAGCACGAAATGAGAGTTGAGGTGTAATAAAGAAATGCAGAGAGATATCGTGTATATTCAATAATATAAAATAAATGTATCAGAGATGCAGCCATAAACATAGATATATAGTAATACATGATTTCTATTAATGAAAGAGACTGTAAAAATACAGAGTGAAAGACTTGCTAGATGGGTGGCAGCTTATCTCTGAGAAGAGATGTGACGGCTACACGCATTCGCAAGAAGATGATTACAATGAGGCTCTGAAGGCATTTTTACAATAAACGGGAATGCTAAAAGTCATGGACATCCAAAAACCTAACATTAGGAGATGAAGCGCCAAAAGTCATGTGGGCCCCGTTTGGGTAAATTAGTACATCAACTTCCCGGGGTCGTAACTTCTGCATACGATCTCCGTTTTAGGCGTATGATAGCTCGTTAGAAAGGTATCATCAAGGAGATTCATTTTGGGGGCTCAATAATGCCTTTGGATATCATTGAGAACCTCAATATCGAAAAAACTTCATTTAGGCCCTCAAAATGGCCCCGAAAGTTAAAACCTGCTAAAAATAGTAAATTGCCAAAATTGTCAGAAAGTTGTTTTGAGCCAATTGGAAAAGGTAGGTGGCCACTGATATCCACCTAGATCACCAGATCTAATATCCATCCACATTATTAAGCACTAAGCATCAACAAATCATTCATCTATATTAAATTACTAAGCAAATAAACACATAAACACATCAATACATCGCACAAAGCATAACAACACATAATGTACGCGGTTCAACCCCACCCCAGGGCTACGTCCACCAACTCTTCTCTTCTTTATTATCTTCTTCAATCAGTTACATGCAAAGAGCCACAAAAACCCTACTCCGAAGAGGACAGGAGATCTGCACACCTCGCTAGAGCCTCCTTCCCTGGGCTAGGCTATAACAGTAAGCCTCTTCTCAATCTCTTGCACTTCTTTGCAATGAACTCTGCAAGCCTCATATAGTATGCACAAAAGAAATATCTACTTAGCACTTAACACTTTCGATCACATAGATCGAACTCTAGCACTTACCATCTTCACATCTGGATCACCACTACTTACATCGCTTAGCTTCTATTTATACTTTACAAAATAGGCCCGAACATGGGTAAAACCCATGGGCCGACATCCTCATACCCATTACATAATCCCAAATCCCAAAAAGGGACCTAGATTCCATGATCTTTACTTCATCTTGTGCTCTGCCTTCAACAACATGTCGAAGTCCCAAAATTAGGTCAAATATGACCAAGAATCCTCAAAACTTGGTCAAGGGCCAACAGGTCCCCAACACTCACCTGTGACTTGTCCTGAGTCACTCTGATCTAACTAATTCTGATTCAAAATCCTTGAGCTTGGCTCGATCTGCTTCAACTTGGTTCTGTGCCACGACCTCTTATTCAACAAACTCTTGTATGACTGCTTCGTTGATAGGTCCCTCAAGGCATTGTTCAACTGTAGTGATGACTTGTTCTAGTTTTGCTCCTTGGCCTTCGATCTCTGTGAATAGTTGGTAAGCATCATCCTGTACAGGTTGGAGCCTCTGAGTTACTTCCATAACTCTGCTCTGAATGGTGTGGACCTGATGTTGGTCAGTGTGCTGCTCTTGGGATTGCTTCATTCTTTCCAGAACTGACAAGGGCTTCAACTGCGCCTGTAATGTCTCTGCTTGCTACTTAGCTTCCTGTAGATGTGAGTCCAATGCCTTCAATTATGGATTCTCAGTGAGTCGCTCATTTGTCTAGGCATTGTGATCACTCAGTTTCTTGCATTCCATGGCAAGGAATTTTATTCTTTCAACTGTGCTTAGAGCAGTTTCTTCTCTTTGATCGCTTACATTCTATGGGGTGTCGGGTACAGTGAGGAGTGCTAAGTCTTCTATTCATTGTTGTAACTGCTGGATAGCTTCTGTGAGCTACTCTACTCGATGCGTGACTTGGTCTTCTACATGTGGTTCTAATCCTGTCACAGAGTGGAGGGCTTTGTTGACCGCTTCTTTCACTTCGAGTTGCTCTACGAGCAACTGTTCTTTTTCTTGTTGCATCTGTGCCTTCTCTTCTTCAAAATTTTCTTCGAGAGAAACCTTCTCCAGTTCTGCAATTCGGTGTTGTTCTACGAGTACTCCTTGCACTTGCTCCAAGGCTTGGGTGGCTTGTTCTGTTTCTTCTTGTGTGTGACAAAGGTGAGCTTTGACCGCATCAGCTAGTCGACGCAGTTGGGCTGGCTCCTCTACCAACTCTGGTTCTCTTGATGGCAAGGGCGCAATGGAAACTGCACGGCTAGGATGAAGGGCCTGTTTTACCCCTCAGGGGTCGACCTTAATTATGTCATACATTTCCTCTTTCTTAGCTTCTTTTTTCTCCACGATTTCCAGCGAAGCATCGTTTAGGGCTACTATGATGAAGTCAAAATCATCAGTAGTGAGCACAGTCTTCATTTTGGTCACGGTGGCTCAATATTTCTTTCGGGAAGGAGGCTTAAGGGGAGAAACCTTCCTCTTCTTTAGGGGATCAACCTCGTCTTTGGGTGGTGTTACTTCACCTTGATTCTATTCATCTCCTTTACCATTTATCTCTTCTACTTCATCATCACCCCCTCGTTCTGGTGATACTGAAGCAGTCTTTCCTGAGATGTTACTTAAGTCTTGGAATTCTTCATTCTTCTTCCTTCTGCTGGTGTCGGTTGTGTTATGTTCTACCCGTTTGGGTTGTCGGTTGAATGGTTATACTATTCCCAAGGGCTATATTTATTCTACATGGTGAAGTGCCATGTGACGCAATTATGATATCTTGACAAAGTTCCAATTTTGTAAATTTTCCTTCTGCGACATTCCCTCTAGAACCTTCAGTAACTTTTCGATCTTAGCTCAATTCTTACCTAGTTTTCTAGCCTTCTTTCCAGTGAGCTTCATCTCAGAATTCCCTTTTCCATTCTAATTCTTATCTTCTTTTGACACAATAACTTCGTGTTGTTGAGATTCTTTCATATAAATCAAGGGTAATACTTCATCTATATCTGGAGTAGGTACTTCAGTCTTATATAGGTCTTCTAGTGTTCTTCGCACTTCGACATCCAAGTCTTTGGTTTTAAATAGCTTAGCTTGGTTCTTCTGTTCTTCAATCAAGTGTGCGATCCTCCTAGTCATGAAATCTTTTAACTCTTGCGTCTTTTGTTCTAAGACTTCTTCTTCTTTCCTTCCGGCCTCATGTCCTTCAATCCAAGGTTTTCCTAGTAACATAGCAAATGGAGCATTGTTCTGAATAAATTTAACAACTTCAAATTATTCCTCTGTCGAAGTTCCATGAGCACTCACAGATAGCTGGGTAAGTCTTCCACATAGGGTTATCAGGTTTTCTCTGAATAATCCTATTCCCCCCAATGAAGGAATCATAGCAGGCTCCCCTAAAAGTTCCCAAGTTCTTTCTGTCATGATATTCACCTGTGTTTCCTCATCTAGAACACAGTCAATGTTGAAGTCTCCTATTCTGGTTCCAATGCACTCTTTTTCTTTGAAGATCTCTGATAAACTGATATGTCAAGATACTGTCACCCTTCTGGAAACTGTGTTGATGTCGATAGAAAGGGAGATGCGACTCCAAGAAGCAAAGGGCTTCCTGAAATCCACTAGATGAAATAAGGAACTGATGAGGCACATGGACAAAGTCAAGATGCGGTGAAACTCAAGGCTGCCCTTGATTGGGGAGATATGCAAAGTGGAAGGAACCGTAAAATTGAATCTAGCATCAGGGGACGACTAGACGAGGGTGAGTTGTGCCAAAGGCGCGACAAAATGGACAAAAACATAGATCAAAACCGTGTATGGACTGTAATATACTCAGGGTTTATCGATAATTTCATTGATGAGAGGAAGTGAAAAATGCCCCAACCAAGGGTGACAAGGGTTTCTTTGTCGAAAAAGGAAGGTCGCTAAAGGCGACAATAAAAAGCTATGTAAATGCGGAGAAAAGGTTTTGTACAATTACTAAAAGAATAAAGAATAAGTTGGGATGACTCTGTAGATACAAAAATGGGTGCCCCAGTGTAATATGGCTTGGTCAATGATGGCACAAGTTGTTTGGGAAACAAATGGAGGGTGAGGGCCCCATAGGTGGGTTTCTGTATTTAGGGAAATGGATGGAGGACAATCTGCAGATGGGAAAACTAACGGTGGATGAAAATGGATGGTTAATGATACTGCGGGGGTGCAGTCAAAATAGAACCACGATGAAGTAACCTGGGAGTTCATTGGGTAGGCTAGCATAATGAGGAGAAGGAGTATGTGGCTGGTTTTCGACGATGCGTAAAAATATCGAGACTCCCATCCCTGAAGAGTGAAAACAACATGAGTGTCAAAGTGCCAAGGGGGACTATGAATGGGACAACTCATGTGGGGGAGAGTGCTACCAGGTGATAGTACCAAAATGAAGAGGAGGTGACAGTACTGTAGAGATGGACATAGGGATCCTAGAGGAAAAGATCGGAGGGTGTGACTGGGAGATACAATTTGATATTCAGAGGGAATGACTACATGCCAGTGTCGATGATATACTTGAAGGGATACTGCTGACGTATGATGATCAAGTACCTGCACACATGAAAACCTAATACCCGACGTGAACAATATCTGAAGAGAAAGATCATATAACAGTTATTCAATAATATGTGAATGTAAGCATGCATACCTGAGTGTCACATGAGAAAAATTCCCCCCAAGGGATGAGGATGGAAAATGGTCTAGGGAATGGAACTGTGTAGGTGATGGGGTCCTGATCCTGTTGTTGAAGACGGATCGAAAAACGGATGCCCGGAGCTCCCGGGATTGATTCTGGAAGTTTGAAAAAATGGACTATATATAGTTGTAGGGCCCACAATGCCACCTCATTTGTACCAACTATCTTATTGAGTGGACGAGCAATTTTAGAGGAGATTTGGAGATTCCAGGAAATTGAGGCAGCTGATTGAGGATCAATGAGCTATAGGTTAGTTTTTGTATCCTTCTACATAGAATTAGGGTTTATGTTTTTGGGCAGGGCCTTAGGTTCGGACAAGAATATATGAACCACATCAAGTGATGGGGTAGGGGTACTCACTGGTCCTGATGGAGGGGGGGGGGTGTAGGGTTTTGAATAAGGTCCATTTAGTGATGCCTATATTCAATGATCATAGGACATTGATATGTGAAACGATCTAATGATTCCTAGAGAGAGAAAGGGCACCTCATACGTTCATTGACTGAGGTCGTGACATAATGGATGTCAGTGACGTGTGTTGTGGATAATGTAGATGGGGTGTGTTCTTGCTGAAATCTCTGGCATACAATTGTTAGTGTCTGTCGGAATTGAGGTAACACTGGACAATGGTGTGTATAATGGCCATATTTTGAACAGATGGCGCATGCGAATTTGGTTCGCAGTCCTTTGCTACTTGTGTTAAGGGAGATAGCGACAATATTGGAGGGCATGACGAGTGGCGTCGATGCTCGTGGGAGTTGAATTAAATTGTGTAGCTCAGGGAGAGATGGGCACTTATTAGTGGGGTGTCCATCTTTCTCACACAGTGCACAAGGAGGTTGAACTCGTGGTCAAAGCAAAGCAGTGGGCTCTTTATTCTTCTGTCTTCCCCTAGCTATAGCAAGGGTGCTAGTGAGTGGGGGTATGGGTGGGATGGTGGGGGTAAGTATTGGAATCTGCATCGGGATTCCTTCTATTTGGGGAGGGAGGTATGGTTGAGGGACCATCTCAAGTGGATGTAGATACCAAACTGGGATTGCTAGCACCATATTAGGAAGGGTGAGATTTGCGGCTACCTGAAAAGCTTATACACCCGGTGGGGGGTAAAAGAAAGGGATTTGGGTAATGGCTTGGGGGATTGTTTCCCAAACCAAGATATGGCCTTGGGGGAGGGGAAGATCATGAACTGGTAGAGCTAAACAAGTTCCAAGGGATTTCTGAGGGAGAAGTTTTGCGACTAGTGGGATGTCAGGGATGAAAGAGGGCTCGGTGGGAGGGAGAGTATCTTCAGTTGTCATTCCATTGGTGGAGATGACACATACTTGTGCTGAGGGATGGATGAGTAGTGGTGCTCTGTGGTATGTCCCTAACAAGGATGGGTCCTTAAAAATTATGGGGCCCATCTCGATGAGTGGATAGGCATCCGGATTAGTGTGGACAAAAGGGAGGATGTTGTCGATGTTGGATGAAGGGTTAGGCTCATAATGCGATACTTGAATGATGGTAATGATCTTTCCATTATGGGGAAACATCATCGTTCAGAACACAGAAGAGGTGATTGCCTTCATAGCATACATGTAGCTATGAACAAACAAAATATTGTAATTGAGTGGGGCATCGATAACCTTAATGTAAATAAGGATGGTTTTGCCCCTGAGTTTGATGGGGACATTTTGGAAGAGATCCTCATGAGAAGAGGGTCGTCCGTCGTAAGCCCTCAGAGTAATGGATGATGGTATGAGCTCTGGAGAGCCAAGTTTCTGCCAGATGGTTTTGGACATGATGCATGTGGATGCACCTTCATCAATAATGCAGCGATGGACTGTGATGTTCCAGATTTTAACCGGTATTTGGAAAGCAACCAAAGCAGGGAGACGAGGTTCCCCACTATCAAGATCGAAGGTGATGAGGCGAGTTTCAACAGGGTTGACTGCCCCCAGAGTGGAAATTAATGACTTACATTGAGTAGGAGAGGTTTGAAGAACTTCTAAGATTGACATGGCAGCGGGGAATTGTGCCAAGTCATTGACCAGACTATAATTGTGGGTCATCCTAGCTTGAGGGTTGTTAGCATTCCTTCGTAATGGGACGCAAGGGATGCGAAGAGGTGTTTCTGTTTTAGGGCATGGAATCGTAAAAGGTGAGCTAGTTCTGACCGGGGTGGCCTCCGAGGTAGTGGGAGTAGGGCCAAAGGGTGCACTGTATTGGCGACTGTGCATTTGTAGAAGGACTTCTTCCTCACTAGTGAGGAGGATAGTGCGATCTGTAAGAGGGCATGGGTTGGCGTACTATCCTATCTGTGGTGGGGATGAATGCACCTGTTGTTGGGTGTTCATTACCCCTTGGTGTGGTATGGGGTTTTGTAACACAAATGGGGGGGTTGTTGCACATATTGTTGTGGGGCCTACTGGGGAGCAGGAAATACTGGGGGACGTGGTCCATTTCCGGATTGTTTCATCCGTTTGAAGTCCACAATTAGGGGGAAATGGTGAGTATAATGGCCATACTCAATGCAAAGGGCACAAGGGAAGTTTTTCTGAATGTTGTTGTTTTTCTTCCCTTGGAATTTGTTTTTTTTTCCCCCTTGGGGGTTCTGGTTCCCCTAGTTCTGGTTGCCCCCGGCAGGTTGGTTCTAGTTTCCTCCTAGTCCGGGATTATTATTGTTTCCTTTTTTTCATTTATTTTTTTCATTGTTTGACTGATGGGCTGGATTAGCCATATTTAGTTGTTCAAAATTTTGATACTGTTGAACGGGAGAGGGTTGAACAAAATTAACCCCAGCATGTGGTTTCCCTTGTGGAGAAATAATGGATTGGGGAGGACCTGGAAATGGAAAGTATGGATTATTCTATGGCAATGATCTGTAGGGTGTATAGGAAGGTGTGGTGCTTTCACTGGTGCTTAGGGTGTAAGTAGAGGTAGAGGGTGTACTAGAACCAGGTTGGGTTGTGGGGCATATTATTGGTGCTGGCGGCGGTCCGCTGATGGGTGGAGGAAAGGTCAAGGGGTATGGTTGTTGATAAGGGGGAGGAGGATAATAAGGGGGTCCTCCATATGCTAGTGGATATTGAGGTGTTCCATACATAGGTGGTTGTTGGGGGTGTGAATTGTGGTGTGTAGTGGTACCAGTTAATCCATATGCTGAGTGAGACATCCCAGGTTTGTCTTGGCCAAATGGCATGGGTCTCAGGGTGTCAGGTAGTACTGTATAAAAATACCTGGACTATGAATAAATGACTTCGAACTGCTGGGCCTTGCTGATGGCTTCTTCTTCTGATTGGGGGAAGGTGGTGGCCACATCTTTGGCAAGGAGGGAAACAAGTGATTTGAGAAACCAGTTAAGGCATTGTTGTGGGGTGGCTTCAACTTTGTAAAGACTACGTCGCTGACGCTATTTGTGAATGTGGTCGGCGATGTGCATGGAAGAAGTTTGTTTAAATTTCGAGAGTAGTTTGAGGCCATTGTCATGATGAATTGGTAGTTGAAAGAAGGTAAAAAATGCTTTGGCCAAGGATTCAAAGGTCACATGTGACCTAGATTTTTCTTCTAAATAGCACTTGGCTAATGGGCTAGTGAGTGTGCGTTGAAATAACCTCAATCAGACGAAATCGTCCATGATGCTGCTTGAAGAGCACCATAAGTGAAAGGTCATGATATGGTTGGCATACTTGACCCTTGAGGGGGACTAGGTGGGTTTGTACTTCCCCCTTGAGAAGAAGTTGACCCCCCGCTTTCGTGTAAAGGAGAGCGAGTGGATGGTTGACCTTGGGAAGTGGACCCAAGTAAAGTGGAACCAAGCAATGCTGATCCCAAGATAGTAGCACTCACAGGGGTGTGAGAAACTATGGTTGATGGGTTGGCAAGGCTAGGAACTCTCCTTAGAATGGGAGGGATATTTAGCAAGCATCTGGAACGACGAGGATTCTGTGGGTCCTCTATGATGTCCGAGTAGCAAAGTGGATGTGTGCAGGTGGGGATGAGAGCAAATAAATGAACAAGATTCTTTATAATTTTTGAACCTTCACAATATACTTCACAATCGTATGTAATTACAAGAGAATCATACATAAATCAATTTGATAAAGAAGCATACATGTGGGTAGGTGAATTTTGTCCACGTGGGAGAACAAAGAAAACAAATGCTTGTGTCCTAAAAGATGTAACATCCTTCCTCTCAAATAGCACTGGACCTTCCAATAAAACTCAACAGTGGGGTATGAAGCCACCAGAAGAGGAACTAGTGAAGGATGAAGTAATCAGTTATAATGAGGGGTAGAGGGTGCATATCCTGAAAGAGATGGCGATATTTCCCAATAGCCGCACAAAATCCAATCAAGGTGCAATTGCAGCCCACAATTTCCACCTGGGAAGATGTCCTAAAATTTGGTCACTAGGTACCTCGGTCAAAGTGTGACATTTATATTTTCGGCCTCAGAAATGGGTCACGGGCTGGATAAAAGAGGTGGGTGCCTCAAGGGGGGACGCACAGAACAACTAGACCTCGTCCTTCAAACGTTCATGGGTGTCTCCTTGCCTTATGGTGTTGGAACAATTGACTTGGAGGATTTAAATTTCTCTATTTGACAACTTCTATTGTTTGAAGATGTGAGAACCAGATAATGAGGAGTTATTTGGATGCCTATCGCCGAAATCCTACCTAGACTAAAAAAATTCTTTTGGCACCTCCTATGGAGGAAAGCTTAGTGAGTTTTTAGAAAGATTTTAGGTGTGGTTGTTTGAGAGGTTGGGGGTGTGAAACAACCTCGTTGAAATTAAGTGGGAGTGGATAGTTTTTGTCAAGAAGAAGGGCGGGGCATTTCAGAATCCCGTTGGAGGAAACTTACTTCTACCTCCACGATTTCTAGATAAAACTATGTGAGTGATTGGTGAACTTTGTGTGTGAACAAGTGAAAGCGTGCCAATATTTTTAATAAATTAGGTGTCAACTTGATGCATGTGGACTTCATGTGGTCCTTACAATTCTTGATTACCTAATTAACTAAATTCCATTGGTACAACCTTGCAAAATTTTAAAGTCCCTAGGAAACTAACATGTGGACATGTGGGTCCTTACTATTCCTTTAACTCCCTAGTTTGATTTAATCTAAGAAAGCTTTGAAACTATCCTATATTGTGCATATGTGGGCATGTATGGACCCGTTACAAAACCTTTAAACTTCCCTAGTGATTTAATCTAAGAAAGTAAAATTCAATGACTATCCTATCTTTGTAGCATGTCGGCATGTATGGGCCCTTACTATTTTAAGATGTGTTTGAAAAATGAACTAAGAGGAGTCCCGAGGGGGCTGTTGTCCTCTCCTAAAGATTTTGTCTTTTTTAAGGGAGATAAAATTTTCGCTCAATCTCTTTCTAATTCTCAAGATCTCTTTTCGACGCGAGAGAAGAGAATACTCAAATATTGATATCCAATTTATGGTCCCAATGCAAGTTTTATATGTGATGTAGAATGATTCCAACTTAGACTTTAATCAAAGCAAGCCATCCATGTGGCAAAAATGAAAGAAAAAGAGGAAATAATGATTTTAACCTCCTAAGTGCCTATGTTTTGACTAATCCCTTCATATGGAGAGGGTATCTAAGTGTGATGCATGTTACAATCTGCATGAAATCAATTTTGAGAAGGCTATGGGCCTTCGACAGATCACAAAAACCCTTACAATATTTGATTTTATGGGCAGATGCGCGGGTCGCAGAGTAGACAGAGGCGCATTGGGCACCAATGCACAGATTAAAAATGACTTTTGGGCACAGTGCGCAGAGGACGCTGAGAAACACAGGGGGTTTCGTGCACGTGCTTGGAAGACGCGCTTGTGGGTTATAAAACTTGCGCACTTGCTGTTACACGGCCGTGAAAGAAATTCTGGATGAAATTCTCTCAACTCAGCTTTGAATTTGGTTTTTTGTAGGTCGGCTTGGGTCGGTTATGGTTCCTGCAAGTTGAAGAAAGAAAATTAAGAGATAAAATAACCCAAATTGGGGAGGAAATTGATACCTTTCCCCAGTGGAGTCGCCAATCTGTTGTGTCTCTTTTGTCACCTAAATGAGAAAAATAGAGATGCTTACAAGCCCAGTTGGTTTAGCTAGGCAAGACAACAATGAAGGAAAGAGTTAGAAGTATAAAGCATAAAGCATAAGCAAAGAACTAAACTAAGAACATTAAAAGAAACTAAACTAGAGTGCATAAGGACATTAGAACAAGAAATAAACAACATTCATGACACCAATGGAAAGGATTGGATTAGTGGAAAGAAAACACCAAAGAGAAAGGGAGATGTATGGATCCCCTCTTCCTCTATGGGAGGGCTCTTGAACCCCCAAATATTGAGCTCTTCTTACAAGTAACAAACTAGAATGAAATGGTGAAGAGAATCCAAAGAACATTCACTCAAGAGGTGATGTGAATGGCCAAATGAGATGGTGCTTGCATGCTCTTGATGAGGAAAGAGGATCCTCCAAGAGAATATAAGCAACATAACAATACAAATGAATTCCTTGAAAATGTAGTGCACCCATGGCCTCTTTTTATAGCATAGATTTGAGGCATTATTCAACCAACTTTAGTGTTCACAAGGGGCCCTTTAGGGCACCTTTAAGTCTTTGACCAGTCCCCAGTTGGATTCAACTGGGATTTGGGTGTCAAACCGACTTGGAAGCTGAACCAGAAGTGGGTGGAAGGCTGACCAATATCATAAATGTGCCGTTTTGATGTGTGCATGAATTTTTGCGTCCACAGTCACGCATCGGGTGCATGTGCACTTTTCCGACGTTATTTGATTGTCTCACGTGCGTGTGAGCCTTGTGTAGTTTTAGCGCATGCTGATTTTATTGCTGGTTGTATAGTTTTGAACCTTTTGGAAATGCATTTTTGGTCCATGAGTGAACTAATGAGTGTTTGAAGATGTTGGATTCCCGTAACCATTTGCGGATGAAATTTCGGTGATAACATAGGGCATTCCTTAGCAAGATGCCCTGGTCTTCTGCAACTATAACAAAGAGTTATTCCCCTCTTTCTATTAAATGATCCCCAACCTCTGATATACTACGCGCTAGGATCATGGTAGCTAACCTGCAACGAATTCTTTCTAGGTTCCTGCATCCATCTGTTAGTATGCACATTCTCTCTATGCATAGGTATAACATATCTTTCATTATTCTTATAAGATCTATTCAATCAAATATTCTTTCGTCTATCAGTGCCCTATTTTTCAAGCTGGGAAAAATCTTATCAAACATACCTACATTCATACTCTAGAAACAAAAATTTCCACTTATCTTACTTCTACAGAGCACAAAGCTTACAGGTGTTACCTCTTTAGTCTCACTTTCACCTTTGTCAGGACACAAAGCTCCCAGATCTTACCTCTTTTCTTTAGATTAGACTTCTTTTCTTAGCACAGAGCTTCACAGATCGAGTAGAATATTGTGCATTAGGGAGACAGATATATGAATAGAGATTTCACAATTTCAGGTCATATATTCGCACAAAACCTTTTTTTTTCCTCAGTTCTCAGCAATCACAGTTTCAGGTCCCGACAGTGGAACCATTTGTTGGCACAGGGGCAGCCCCAGGGTTCAACTCTACAACAACGCACCAACAAAACCATAACTACCGACACCTTCGGAAACACCTGCGAAGTAGATGAAGTCTCACCCGAGGTAGAGGTAGGGGTGGTTGCAGAAATCAGATGTCTGCAACCCTAGCTGGGACACAGATATGTGATTCTAACACTTAACAAAGCACTCAACAGTTAACATTCATCAATATCCATTTTGAGTTACAGCGTAGTTAAACTCTAATTATGACACATCATAGTATTCAACCAGATCTAGCATCTAGCAACACTTAGCATTACAAAACAGATCAAATCTAGCATGTTCAAGCACTAAGCACATGTTCATAATCCAGATCTAACATCCATCCACATTATTAAGCACTAAGCATCAACAAATCATTCATCTATATTAAAGCACTAAGAAAATAATCACATAAACACATCAATACATCAAACAAAACATAACAACACAACATGTACGTGGTTCACCTCCACCCTGTGGCTACATCCACCAACTCTTCTCATATTTATTATCTTCTTCAATCAATTACATGCACAGAGCCACAAAAACCCTACTTCGCAGAGGATAGGAGATGTGCGCACCTCGCTAGATCCTCCTTCCGTGGGCTAGGCTATAACACTAAGCCTCTTCTCAATCTCTTACACTTGCTTGCACTGAGCTTTGCAAGCCTCATACAATATGCAAAAAAGCAATCTCTATTCATCACTTAGCACTTTCGATCACATATATCGAACTCTATCACTTAGCATCTTCACATATGGATCACCACTACTTACATCACCTAGCTTCTATTTATAATTTACAAAATAGGCCTAAACATGGGTGAAACCCATGGTCGACGTCCCCATACCCATTACATAATCCCAAATCCCAAAAAGGGCCCTAAAAGGGGCCGAGATCCCATGATATCTGCTTCGTCTTGCACTCCGCCTTCGAAAACCTGTCGAAGTCCAGAGCACTGGTCACCTGAGATGAGACTGCAAAGGTTTTGTAGTGGAGGATGAAGAATCTGAAGACTGTGCACTTCATCGAAATACACAGGAATTTTCCTCGGGTGCTGGTTTCACTGGTCTCGGCTCCTTCTAGTTTCCACAAGAAGATTTCGGTCTGTCAGAATCGACGAGTATGGTGACGGGTAAGTTAATAATCCTTTGCCCTACACTTTATTCCACACTGTTTGTGTTAGAAAAGGATGCTCTGGATGCATAAGACTGGTTCATAAATTTGACTACAAGTGTTGATGTTGGATAAAAAAAATTGTGACTTAGTGTCAGTGAGTCAACATGATAAGTCTATCTTGTCGGTCAGTACTCCGGGTGGCGAAACTTTTCCTTCTTGTCTGGTAAAGCCTATTGATGGTTTAAACTAGTCTGGTCCTCCTGATGTTTTGTCAGTTACTACTCCATTGGCCAATCCATTACAACCAACTAGCTCGTCTTTTGATGGCTCCTCTTCCCTCCCGGGTTACCATGAACCAGAAGAAGATGAGTCTACCCTACATGCGGTTTTGGATTCCTTACTACCTTTTATTCGTGATCCTAATTCCTTGGTTCAACTACCTGTCTATATTGGTAATTTTGTTATTCATCCTGGTAATTCCGTTGGGGAGAAAAGTAATTCCCGTTCACATGCAGAAGGGGTAGGGAAAGAGTTTTTCTGGTCTAGGGGGCTTGGGTATAGAATACTCTCCAGTGAAGACGAGGAGCGCCCAGAAAAGATCAACAATTTTGACTTGCTTGGATCCTGATACTCGTCGTTCCACTGACAATGGGGCACTTAGAGCAATGAAGGCCTTGACTCGTGAAAAATAATGATTTTTATTTCTCTAAACCTTAGAGGGACTGTACGCACCCTAAAATCAGCCTCCTTTCGACGTGTAATGGATATAAATAAGCCTGATATTGTATTTCTTCAGGAAACATTGGTGTCGGCTCAAAAATCAATATCTTTCATGCATTCTTTCTGCCTGAACTGGGTTTGTTGTGCGATTAATTCTTTTGGTATTTTTGGTGGACTGTTGGCTTCATGGGATTCAATTATTTACAATCTGGTTCAGTTTCTCATTGTTCATGGACTTTTATTGACAGGATCTTGTATAACTAGAAAAAGGGAGATTGCTTTGCTTAATATCTATGGTCCTTGTTTGGAGAGAAGAAGGTTTTGGAACCTAGTTGTTGATTCCAGACTGTTATCTATCAAAAACCTAGTCATTCCAGGGGATCTAAACTTAACTTTATTTTCGGGTGAGATCTAGGGTTGTTCGGCTACTGTGGGGTCCTTGGTCAGTTTTTTTAAATCCCTTTTCCAAAAGAAAAAACTAATCGATATCGAGCAGGGGAAGGTGGTTCCATTTGTATCAGACCATGCTCTGGTGTTATTATAGTTGGAAATTTATCCTTCGTTCAAGGCTTACCCTTTCAAATTAAACTCACAATGGTTGTTAGAACAAGATTTCTCTTATATGGTTCAAAAGCTCTAGACAGACCCAAAATTCAATGGCGAGAGTGGAAAACAAGGAAGGTTTGTTTGGAAACTTAAAGAACTGAAATCTAAAACTAAACAGTGGGCAAAGTTACGCAATATAAAAGAAAACACATTTTTGTTGAAGCTAGAAGAACAAATAAAGAATACTCTTTGGCACTCTTTGGGAGGTTCGAGAAACATAGAGGAGGATTTATATCTAAAAAATATTGAACATAGTAGAAACAAGTACTTAAAGGAAAAGGAGAAATCGTAAATTTGCCTAGGAAATCAGAGATGAAATTGGTTTTCTTCACAGTGGTCACGAGGATCTTAAAGCAGAGGAAATCTAATATTTTAAATTTGTTTTCAAAGCACATGATCCTCCGTTGAATTGTGACCAAGTTAAAGTGGTGAGTCTATTCTCTAGGTTTGTCACTAAAAATGAAGATGAGTCCATGTACAGTCTGATTCTCTTGGGTGAACTTAAAGAGGTTTTGTCTATTTTCAAGCGTGACAAGAGTCCAGGGCCCAATGGATGGATGGTAGAGTTTTTTATACATTACTTTGATCTATTAGGGGGAGACCTTTTAGAAATGGTGGAAGAAGCGAGAATAAAAGGTATCATCTCCAGTGGACTTAATTCAATTTTTTTATCCTTAATCCCAAAAGTAAATAAGCCTCAAACTTTCGGGGAATACATGCCTATTTCCTTATGCAACCTGTGTTACAAAGTTACCACAAAGATCATAGCAAACAGGTTAAAGCCATTACTGTCCAGATCACTTTCAGAAGAGTAGCTGGGATTTTTGAAAGGTCTATGGATCGAATATGCTATTGGGACGGTACATGAATGCCTCCATAGTATAAAAAGAAAGAATTTAAAATCTCCGATTCTGAAATTGGATCTTCAGAAGGCCTACGATTGTATAAACTGAGATATTTTAAGGATGATTTTAATCCAAATTGGTATGGGTATTGGGATGACTAATTGGACTATGATGTGTGTTGTTTCCTCGTCTTTTTTTGTTTTATTAAATGGGGAGGCCATTGATTTCTTCAAAAGTGGCAGAGGACTCCACCAAGGTTTCCCTTTATCACCTCTATTATTTATTTTGGTTATGGAAGGTCTCAGCCATCTTCTAAAAGAGGGTTAGAACGATGGTTCACTGACTGGTATAAAAGTCTCAAGAACTCTTATAATTATTCATATTGTGTTTGTAGATGATGTCATTATCATGTCAAATGCTACATTAAGTGAATTGTGGGAGATTGACAAGATCATTAAACTGTTTTTTTCAGCTTCTGGTCTTAAGGTAAATGAAACAAAATCTTCGGTCCTCCATGAAGGACTGTCGGCTATGGATTTAGCTCCTTACAAAACTTTATGCCCTTTACTTTCTTTGATCTCTCTATTGGTTCCAAATATCTTGGTTATCACATGAAAATTGGGTTGTAACGTGTTGAATATTGGAACTAGATGTTGCAGAAAGTGGAAAATAAGATAGGAAATTGGTGCTACAGGTGGCTATATTTGGGAGGGGACCTTACCTTATTGAAGTCCATGTTAGAAATCCAACCAGTGTACTGGATGTCTCTAGAAACCATCCCGTTTACTGTGTTAAATAATCTGAGAAAAATTATGTTCAATTTTCTCTAGAAGGGAAACAATGATTCAAAACATTTTCACCTCTGCAAGTGGGACTTCTCACGCTTCCAAAAAAATATGGAGGATGGGGTCTGCGAAATATTTTTGATTTCAGCAAGGCCTTGGCTACAAATTCTCTTTGGAGTGTTTTAATGCGTGATGGTATTTGGCATAAAGTGATTGTTGACAAGTACCTTCCCCATACAATGGTTAAAAACTGGTTCAGGTCTCCTACTTTCCACCTAAATATGGTTTCCATATTTTGGAAAGGTTTACTGAAATCAATCCATTTGATCACTCACTGGTTAAGCTGGTCGCCAGGTTTGGGTCATCTCATTTCTCTTGGTAGAGACAGGACCTTAGGAATGGATGATAAATCTTTCATCTCATTAAATCTTCTATCTAAATTAAATAAATGCAATATCACCTCTCTCTTGCAGGCGAGGAGGCTCACATACCATCACTCCTCCTCCTTGTGGATCTTCAGTTCTGATTTAGGCCTTTGAGGAGTTTTAGAAGATGAATGGAACTAGTTTCAGAGGGCCCTTATCGACTCAGGTGCCTATCTCAAAGACAGAGAAGATGAAGTTTTGTGGACCGGAGGTGATAATTCTGGAATCCTCACTGTAAAGAATACTTATCAGGCTTTGCTTTCAACTCAGGGATTAACAAAAGTAATAGGGTGGAGACAAGCTTTATGGAAATGGGACATGAAACTCAAAATAAAATGTTTCATTTAGTTGGTAGCAGAGAATAAGATCTTAACCTGGGAAAATCTAAAAATTCGAGGTTGGGAAAGACCTTCTCGGTGTCATCTCTGTCTTCAAGAGATTGAAAACACCAATCATCTCTTAATTCATTTCTCCTTTGCAAAATCAGTGTGGGAGAGATTGGCAACAATTCTGAGCTTCAAAAATTGTTGGAAGGGGAATACCCTGAATGAGTGTTTTAAAAACTGGGTGGAAGAAAAGTTTGTTCCTACAATGATTGTTGCACACATATTTTGGTTTATTTGGTTAGAGAGGAACTTAACTATTTTCGAGGAGAATAATCCATCATTCCACTTAGTGATTTATAAAACTTTAGGCCTTCACAAAAGATGATTAAATTCTCAAAAGTATGCCCCTTTTGCGTTCTATTATGATTTCTTCAAAAAGGGTAATTACCATAGCATGGTTTGATGGAGTTTCCCAGCTGGATGGCCAAAAATGTGGGTCTGGTGGAGTCTTTAAAACACCAGACTTAACATTTTATAGATGGATTTTTAATTGTGGGAGAGGCAAAAATACTAGAGCTGAGTTAATGGGAGTATGGGCAACACTCAAGTTGGCTTTACATCTATCTTTCCACAGACTCCAAGTCTCGGGCGATTCTAAAGTAATGATTGATTGGCTTTCTAATAGAGGTAGACTTAAGTCAAGTACTATTGAGGGCTGGAAGTCTAGAATTAAGGATTTAATCAAATCCTTTCTTGACATCAGTTTTGAGCACATCTACAAGGAATATAATGTTGAAGTTGATCATCTCTCAAAGATGTCATTGAGGGAACCAAAAGGTCGGATCACTTTCTACCAATGGATTAATGGGGTTGAAGGCTCCAGGCAATTTCTTAGTCTATACTAAGTCTTTAGTTCTTTCAGTTGGAGTTTTGTTTTAGATAGCTTGGTACTTATCTACTATCTATTCCATTGTATTTCGTAGGAAGTTATCTCCCTCTTAGTTTGTATCAATTTTGTCTTTTGATGATCTCTTCTAGACCCTTTTTGGTTCCAACACATGTTGATCAAATTTGCAAATGGGAATGAGTTTCCCTTGCTTCTCCATTTTGGGACTATCTGTCTCCTGGATCGATCCTAGTCATGGATTTTGATGATGTAAACAAATTATATTTACTAATATAATTGGGCAAATTTTCTATTGGGAAAAAACAACACAAAAAGAATTAATTTGAAAATTATTTAGAATATGACAAAAATATAGTGACACTAATATTATAACAATAAATTTAAAAATTTAAAAATTAAATAAAATAAATACTATATAATATATTTTAAAAAAGATGATAATTTTAACAATAAAAAAGATGATATTGATAGCATTTTAAGTACAAGCACAAACATATTAGCCTTTAATATTTTATGAGGTACACCAAGATAATCTTTGCAATACATAAAAAATAAAAGGAATTGACTTAGAAAGAAAGGAAAAAGTTTTAGAATGTTGTGTTAGGAGGTGGGATGGGATTGGTAGTGTTTAAAGAAATTCTTCCTATAATGTAGGGAAATTAGTGTTGGAAATTACACTTTCACTTAATATTTTGAAGAATGATTGAAATACCTCCTAAAATTGTATTTTATTTTGTTTAAGCTAAAATTTGTATTAACGGAACCCTGGCACCTTGCTAGCCATTAACAAAAACCAGAGCTCACACCAGGGTCCATTGAAATTGTCCAAAACAAGTTTGGAAGTTATTAAAAAAATAACAAAAAGTCTATAGAGTCTACATATGTTGGTTGAGTATCTATAGAATCTCAAACCTATGAGAACGGAATTGCAACTATCTAAAAAGCCATAGATAGATAATCGAGGGCTCTTCCCAAAAAATCAAAGACCATCAGTACCATAAGCAGGCGATCTCCACTCTCGAGCAAAGGAAAAAGGATGATGACAAACTGGACAACGAGAATGAGTAGACTCGCTTGAGAGGGAGTCAAAAAGAGCATTCATTCTGCGATTGATAATGTCCTGGAGAAAATGTTGATCTAAGATTGCCTCGTGCAATCAAATATGAGTTGGATTTGTTCCTCTGAGAAACATTGCGAAGAGCAGTTGTCCGTGCATGAAGGATGCACATTCAGGGAGGCTGGAGGAATTGCCTAAACCAGAGCTGGGATCACTAGAGGTAGATCCTCTATTATTGGGAATCCCCAGTGCCCCTCAAGAGGATCTCATTTTGTTCTTTTCCTGAAATATGGAGTCAGAGCATGTTTGGTAGCTAGAGAGTTAGTGGGGGGCTTGGAGGGACCATAGTGGAGGTCATTCAATGTAAGGTGGACTAGGTCCACTATTGTATTAAATAAGGCCCATTATGGTAGTTAGTTAGATATAATAAATGTAAGAGGACTTCTACTTCTAGAAGGTTCCTCCTCTAGAATGTTCTTAGGTGGTTGGTATCACTATATAAAGGGGTTCATGCAATGTAAAGAGATATAGAAGAGAATTATTGTATTTGGAGCGATATCTCAATAGGAGGAAGCCCCCTCGAAGAGGTAAGTGAATAGGAGATGATCCCTTCCATAATAGGATCCATTGTATGGTGTTTCCCTACCTCAATGGTTTTCTTATAATAAAATGGTGGTTTTCTATATTGTTCCATATATCTTGTGTGGTGATTGTATTCAGATATTTTTTGTACTATTATGGTATTTTGTATTCAGGTCTTTGGTACTTAACAAGTGGTAGCAGAGCACTTTCCTTGGCAAGAAGTGTGGCCAATTTTATTTTATTTTTCGGAGAAGAAAAAGAGAGACGTGGCATTCTGGAAACTTTTTGTATATTTTTGTTCAAAATTTGCAAAAACGGGTTGTATATCCGAGTTCCTCTCAAAACAACACCCAATTTAAAAAACAAATCGTCTGAAACAGAGTTTGGGAAGTCAAGATATCGACATTTTAAAATCTGCAATTTTTCATGGCTTTTTCCGTTAATGATGGCGCAATTTTTTTTTTTTTAGCACCTGAAAACCGAATTTGATAAAATAAAATTACATATATGAGTTACTCTTTCAAAAATAGGTTATTTCAAAAAACAATTCACCCAAATCGGAGCTTCAGAAGTGAATATATCGTTGATTTAAGATTTTGGGCTATTTTCGTGACAACAACAGGACAATAGAGGTCATAACTTTTCACAAGGTGTTTAGATTTCTATCAGATCAGTGTCATTAGATAAATCATTTTAAGTGATTTATTTTGATATATTATATGTTGTGTTTCCAATGGATATTAGCTCTCAACTCCTCATGGGAATTCTATGAAATATTGAAGCCCTTGAGCACCATCTGCACGAGGGGCAACAAGCTATTAAGGATAGTTGTCACAATATGCAAAGGATATTGGATAGCATGTAGGAGACATATCTTATGGAAGATCTCAGGGATGAATATAATCAAGAAGTATATGCTTGGTATGATTTTGAGGCCGATTGTAATGATTGGTATATGGATAATTGTCATTTTTTGGATGACAAGCACTTTCATATTTTATTTGATGACTCTACTCCACCTTCTGTAGAGAACATCAATGTGACAAATCAGGAGTTCGTTATGATTACCAATGTTCAGCCTACATATTATACAGTGGTATATTCTCAAGGGGATGGATATTCTTATTTGGATCCACATGATAGGTGTCAGTGTTTGGGGCATTATATTTATTTGGTTATTGGGTTTTGATATCTTCCGCGTGGAGTTCACATGAGCACTTGGACATGGTACCTTGGTTTACAATGGCGGTTGGCCTACTTCAGCACTATGGTCCACACTTATCCATGGGACCCTGGTATATGGTTATACACCAAGAATTGAGGACAACACTTTCATAAGGGGGGTGGAATGTTAGGTAACTAGAGAGGTAGTGGGGGCGTCAGAGGGCCCGTAGTGGAGGTCATTCAATGTAAGGTGGGCTAGGTCCACTATAGTATTAAATAAGGCCCATTATGGTAGGTAGTTAGATATAATAAATGTAAGAGAACTTTTTCTTCTAGAAGGTTCTTCCTCTAGAATGTTCTTAGGTGGTTGGTATCACTATATAAAGGGGTTCATGCAATGTAATGAGATATAGAAGAGAATTATTGTATTTGGATCGATATCTCAATAGGAGGAAGCCCCCTCGAAGAGGAAAGTGAACAAGATAGGATCCCTTTCATAATAGGATCCAGTGTATGGTGTTTCCCTACCTCAAGAGTTTTATTATAATAAAGTGGTGGTTATCTATATTGTTCCACATATCTTGTGTGGTGATTGTATTCAGATATATTTGGTACTATTATGGTATTTTGTATTCATGAATTTGGTATTTAACAAAGCATTGTGCCTTTGTTGCATAGGGTCGTTCTGGATATCCTCCTCCACATCCATATTGATACTGCTAGCGCCCAAATTTTTCTAGACAAGGGTCGGATGGAACGAAGAAGAATGTAAAGGAGTGTAGAGATGCCCTTGATTATCCAGGTAGCGGTAGTAAGTTGGACCACGTTTGGGATTTCCTCTTTCTCTCAGCATGGAAGTTAAGAGGAAGCAGATGACATGGTGAAAGCCACAACGATGGATGAAAGGGAAGGCCAAGCCAGAATGCACAGAGCCAAAGGAAGGAAGAAGGTGCCAAAAGACAAGGCTGCCATCAATTAATCCCGTTGCCATTGAATGAGCCATTAAGGTGACAATAATTCCCATCTATGAGTTGGTACTTGATGTAGGACCATCGTAAGCAGCCAGCCAAGCAACGTAAAAGAGGGAGACAGCTGGAAAAGCACCAGCGCACATTTTGAAGTGTTTTGAAGATTGATGAATGGACATTAATGAAATATCTAAGGGAAGCGTACTGGCATTTATATCTAGATGTTGTAAACAGATCTTGAGCGTTGCTCTCATCTGTCGAATGTAGAGGCATTTATGCATAATGAATGCAAGTAGGTAGATTTAATTTAATAGATTAGAAAGTTTAGAAGCATAGGAGGGAAAACAGATATAGACACCCTCACCCTTGTATCATTGTAATTTTTTATGATCATTAAGAATTCATAAGCTGTAGAGATGAAGCAGAGAGCTGTAGAGAAGAGCCCATGTACAAGAGAAGTTGAGTTAATATATGAAGCTTTGACTCAATTTTCATGGTGTTATGATGCTTACTGTTTACATTAGTTAAATGGTATGTTTATAGTTGCTTTGTTTCTCTGTTATGCATTTATTTTAATGTTGTATTGTGTGTGTTATTTCATGTTGAATGTATGAAGTCTGAGAGAGGAGAATAATGAGTTTCAATTGTTTCTCTCCCTGAGAATTCCTGCAAGGAGTGCAGTGAACGTCCACAAGGTGTGTGTTGACGAGGGTCTGAGTTTCATCTCAGAAAGTTCAAAATAGATACCATTGTTCTCATACTGACTGAAGTGTAGGTGAAGCATAGAGTCGTGCAAGGTGTGTGCAGGCCAATTGAAGCCTTGGATTTTATAAATCTAGAAAGAATATTGAGAGATTATTGTTGCAAAGAGTGCACAGGGTCAGAGACTCAAATAACCAGAGGTTATTTGAGGGGTTTCCGCAAGGAGTGTGAGCAGGGATCCTTTTGGGAGGCTTGATTTTACAAGTGAAAGCTCAGGAAGGATAACACCTTTGAAGTGCTCAAAGGGAGACGAAGATCGAAAATCGTCTCATAGAAGTCAAGTTCAGGAGGGAGAACATCGAGTCATTTGGACATAAGTCATTGACAAGTGCATTTGGTGGTCATAATTTTCCGTGGAGAACTTGCAAAATTGCGAGGACCGTAGGATCGAGAGGAGCTGTAAGGTGGTTAGGAGTTGGATGAATCCACCACCCTGACATCAAGATTTAACGTAACTGTTGATCATGGTCAATTTGAGCTGATAGATCATTTCGGGGATTCAGGATTCGTAAGTTTGGAGTGCAGGCCAAAATCCTTGGTCACTCTAATTCCCAAATCACAAAAGGGATTTCCAGGTGTGGAATTTCGACATTTCGGTATTGCAGGGTTCGACATTTCAGAAATTTCGATGACAAGGAGCCAAGGGCCTTTGCATTGAAAACCCCAAAGTCGTGAAACGCGGCATGTCTTTGGAGTGGAATTTTGACATTCCGACATTTCAGGGTTCGAGAAGTAGAGGAGGTTGTGATTTTGGAATCGAGAGTTTCAAACTCCCGGTTCACGAAATCCAGAAGAGTGAAAGGAAAAGTTCTTGGAAAGTTGAGGGACAATAGTCGTTGGGCAACAATCGGGTTTTTGGGGTTTCGGGACTCAAGAAGTAGGGTTGCATGGTCAACACAACTCTCGAAAATCATGAAGAGAGAGAAACGTCGAAAGGTGGGTCACAAGTATTAGTTAGAGGATACGTGCGGCAGAAGTCAAAAGGAGAGGTCAAGCTTTGACGAAAATCTCGAAAGGCCATCGATCTCACCAAAGGAGAATTTTTGGAATTTGGGGAATCATAAGGGAAGAGGAATGATTGTTGGTTGTTCGCTCAAGTCTCGAAAAGCCAAAACTAGTGGGTAATAGGTGGCATGTGCTCTTCACGTTGGAGGAGTCAACCTTCGTTGATGTTTCACATTTCAGCGATTGTAAAAGTTGTGACATTGCGTCGAGAACCTCCAACTTGCGAAACCCGAAATCTTTTGTGGCTTAAACAAAGGGTTTAATTAACCCTTGGCGTGGCTTTAGTGAAGATCCTGTGCGGATCTTAGCCCGAGGGAAGGGGGTCTGTTCCAGTTGTGGTATCAGAGCCTAGAAAAAATTCTTTGCTTTCTGTAGTAGAGAGAAAAGAGGAAAATTTTTCAGCCATGCTGTTGAGAAGAAGAGACAGGCAATTACTTGATCCAGCAGTGGAAAGGGAAATGCGTGAATTACATGCCATACTTGATGCTATGGAGACAACATAGAGGCGCACAGTCGACGCTGGGGATATCAGCGAGGCTGAAAGTGAAAATGAAGCTGGAAACGAAGGAGAAGAAGTTGCAGTCGAAGATGCTACAGAAGAACACCTATTCAGGGTTGTTGCAAGGATAGGTGCTAGAGAAAAAATGGGCATTCCCATGTATGAAGGAAAGTTAGATGTTGAAGAACTGATAGACTGGTTTAGAGCTCTAGACAAATACTTCGACTATAAGGATGTCGAGGAAGATAAGAAAGTCAAACATGTCATTACTATACTTAAAGGGCATGCAACACCGTGGTGGGATGAATTGCAGGCTGACAGACGCTGCAAGGGCAAGCAGAAAATCAAAAGTTGGGATAGAATGGTTGCAAAGATGAAAGCCAAATTTATACCTAGGGATTATCAAATCACTCTGTTTCAGAGGATGTAGAATTTGAGACAGAAGTTGATGTCAGTAAAGGAATACACTGAAGAATTCTACAGGATAAACATCAGAGCAGGTCATCGGGAAAGCGATGATGAAAAATTGCCAGGTACATGAATGGTCTACGATATGAAATTCAATATGAGATGGGCATGATGAACATTCGAAATGTGGAAGATGCTTAACATATAGCTCTGAAAGATGAACAGAAGCAGAGCCAGATACAAGGTTAAAGAGGCCAAGGTAGAAGTCAAGCCAGAGGAAAAACAATTGCCCAAGACATAACTCATAAACCTAAAGAAGAGAGAAAGAAACCTCAAACTCAACCTGAGAGAGGAGGAAGCTCACAAGGAAGGCAGTATGCTAATAGAAGTACTTTTCCTCGAGCCAGAGGAAGAGGAAGAGGTAGAGGAGGTGAAGTGAAATGCTTCGTCTGGGGAAAAATATGACATAAATCTTATGAGTGTCCAGATAAGAAGAAAGATGGTGGTGAAACTCACATTGCCAAAGCTCAAGGACATAATGTTGAGGCAGAAGACGCTGAGGGTGAAAGATCTTTGATGATGAGGAAAGTTCTCTTGAAGCCGGAGAAGGAGGCAAAGAACCCAACCCAAAGAAACAGTCTGTTTCAGACTGCTTGCAAAACTAAGAATAGGGTATGCAAGGTCATAGTGGATAGTGGTAGCATAGACAATCTTGTATCTATAGAGATGGTAGAAAAGTTGGAGCTGGAGACTGTTGTACATCCAAGCCCATACAAAGTTTCATGGCTACAAAAAGGACATCAGGTAAATGTCACTAAATAGTGTTTAGTTGAATTTAAAATAGGAGGATATAAAAATGAAATATTATGTGATGTCCTTCCCATGGATGTTTTTCATCTATTGCTGGTGTTAGTGACATTTCTTGTAAAGGGGGGTAAGATGCGAAGAAATGGGTTAAAAACCCACTTGCCCTAAGATCGGGTGCAAAGTGCGCCTGTGGTAAGCGACAAGCAAATCTGGACGGCAGGCACCTGCGCGCCCAGATCAACGACGTACATGGAATTTAGGAGCCCCCTCACCTTTCTACCTTTAAGAGGAGGGGGGGGTCCGGAATCAGGGGCACATCTCTTCGACGACTGCGATTGGAGCGCCTGGATCAACGACGTGCGGCTGGATCCAGCGGCGATGCGAGGCGTTCAGTTCCCCAGCCTTTCTACCTTTAAGCAGAGGGGGGGGGGTTCTGGAATCGAGGACGCATCTTTCTGACGGGGGGGGGTCCGGAATCGGGGACACATCTCTCCGATGGCTATGATTAGGGCGCCGGGATCAGTGGCATACATTGTATTCCAGAGCCTTCTGTCTTTCTGTGTTTAACCAACGTGGATCACTTTCCTGTCATGTCATCTTTTGTACCATCCTCCCCCTTGCCATCTGTTCTCCTCCTAGCCGTGCGATGAGGCTCGCTCCCTTTAGCCCTTACTCATACTCCGACATCTGTCCACCTTCCCTCTTTTGGTCCATGTGGTCCCTCCCCTCATCTCATCATCCACTCACCTTCCGAGCCTCCTCATCCCCTACCATGTGTCCYGCTCCCTTCCATGACAGCCTTTCACTACCACACCCATCCTTAGACCCTCTTATCTTCTACCACCTCATCACCTCTCATCTCACCCTCACAGTGTTGACGCCATCACCTCCCTTTCCCCTTCCATGTCAAGCGTGCCAGTTCCTCCACGCCTTATCCATCAGACTGTCCAACTGTTCCAGGTGGCAGCGCGAGAGGTCTTCCACGTCCCAAAGGGCAGATTTGACTGAGGCCATTCCCAATCCCAAGGAAGTAGTTATTATTGCCATGAATGTGGTTGAACGTCGTCTTCTTCCATAAATAGAAGGCCAGGAAAGGACCAAGCGTACAAGCAGATTGATAGTCCTTCCTGACAGAGATTGCATCTGTCAAACCACTACAAGGCAATCAGGAGTCCCATTGTGTCTGTCATAAGTGCACGATCATCCAGAGTCTACATGCGCAGACTGTCAGAAGACACGCAGATGCAAAGTTTTTAATGCAGCTTCTCGTTTCCACTGCTGTTGTTTTGTTTTGGCTATATGTAGGCATTTTTTCCATTGTGTAAAGGATCGATGGTTGAGCAGAGCTCCCTACTGTAAAGTTTTAACTGATATTCTAGTTTGTGGGTTATGCATCTGTATATGAGATAACTTTTTTTATGACAGACAATTTTCTTACTCCATCTAATTTTCGTCTCATGCTAAGAGAGTTCGTGATTGAATGATTCGCGCGAGTTATTGCAGTTATGTTATGATAAAAGGTTTATTGTTGCATTATTGCATTCTCTGGCTTTGCGTTTGAATGTAAGATGATATTGTGTTTGGACGTCTTCTTCCTCAGTCTGTTAGAAACCTGATGTTTATGACAGACCTTTGCACTCTTCTCATACAAGTCTTCCCCCTGCTCACCCTTATTACAACTCACTGTTTGAAGTTCATCTAAGACCTCACTTGCCCATGCATGCCTGGCCTAGTTTCAGAGTTGAGACGATATTGTTCTGAGTTTCCTTCCATTTGATCATCCCTTTACAAACAAATCATGACATTAAACTGATGGGTGTCAGGCTCTGCTCCTGCTGCAATCCGGGAGTGACTTCCGACGCTAACAGCTAGGTAGACCGCGGCAATATGACAGAAACGTAGTTCATGATGGGAGAAAGAACATGTACACTCTAGAAAAAAATGGTAGGACTCACATGTTGCTGCCAATTAAGGATAAAGAGGTGAAAACAGAGATGAGAAAAACTGTACTTCTCATGAGTGGGAAGGAACTTCTTGATAAGGTTAAGAAGAAGGAAGACACACAATTTATTATGGTCAGGAAGCCCAAAATTGTTTTGACCAGTACGAGAATAGATGATTTACCAGAAGAAATCCAGGAGTTACTGGGAGAGTTTGTTGATATAGTGGTGGACGAACTACCTTGTTCGTTGCCACTTATCAGGAGTATAAGCCATCATATCTATATTATACCTGGAGCAAGTTTCTGAATAAAGCATCATATCGATTGACACCGTAAGAAAACGAAGAAGTTAAGAGGTAGGTCCAGAACTTAATGGACAAAGGATTGATTCTAGAAAGCGTGAGTCCATGCGCTGTTCCAACAATGCTCAGCCCAAAGAAAGACGGAGGCTGGAGAATGTGTACAGACTCAAGGGAAATCAATAATATTACCATCAGATACATATTTCTATTGCCAAGGATGGATGACTTGATGGATTGCTTGAGTGGAGCAAAGTTTTTTTCAAATATTGATTTGAAAAGCGAGTATCATCAAATCCGAATGAGAGAAGGTGATGAATGGAAGACAACATTCAAGACAAATGAAGGAATGTATGAATGGCTTGTCATGCCATTTGGCTTAACGAATGCACCCAATACTTTCATGAGGTTGATGAATGAAGTCCTGAAGGATTTCATAGGGAAATTCATCATTGTATATCTTGACGATATATTGTTGATTAAGGTTGGTTGTCATTGATGTCAACTCTTGAAGAAAGACCCATAGCACAAAGTTTTGGGTAATGGACCCAATAGTGTTTGATGTAAATATGACTCATTATTGTTTTTTCATGGTTGATAAGAAGTAAATATGG
>SNQJ01S0063463.1:55556-77975 GCA_010110895.2 Picea sitchensis
GATAGAATACATGTCCAGGGTCCCATATTCATCAGCAGTTGGCAGCTTGATGTATGCAATGGTTTGCACAAGACCAGATATTGCACATGCAGTGGGAGTTGTGAGCAGGTATATGAACAATCCAGGTAAAGAATATTGGGAGGTAGTAAAGTGGATTTTTAGATACTTGAGAGGTACTTCTAATCATGAATTATGTTTTGGAGGTTCAGAAACTGTTCTACAAGGATATGTTGATTCTAATATGGTAGGTGATAAAGACAGCAGGAGGAGCACCACAGGGTATGTTTTTACTATAGGTGGAACAACAGTAAGTTGTATTTCAAAACTACAAAAGGTTGTTGCACTTTCAACAACAGAGGCAGAGTATGTTGCTGCTACAGAGGCTAGTAAAGAGATGATTTGGTTACAAAGGTTTATGGAGGAATTAGGAAAGAAGCAAGACAATAGCGGGTTGTACTGTGACAGAGAGAGTGCCATTCATCTTGCAAATAACTCAGCCTTCCATTCAAAGACTAAGAATATACAATTGAGTTACCACTTCATATGATCCTCCTTGGAATATGGACATTTGAAGTTGGAAAAGATACACACTAGCCATAATCCTGCGGACATGTTAACAAAGGGAGTAACTAGGGAGAAACTAAGTTCCTGCTCAGTTTTAGTTGGTCTTCAAGAATGCAGATGAAGATGAGAAATTTGCCAAGTCCAAGAAGGTTTAGAGTCCAACATATACAACAATGGTGGAGTTGTTGAGATCAGTCTCCAAGTGGGAGATTCTTGGTAGTGGAGCCTGATTATCTTCCTGATTCAGAGGTCTTTTACTTTCAGTCGTGTTTATACCCCATGACGTATTTACACCCCAAAAGTATGTACACTTTTCCATGTGGGGGAGTGCAGAGGGGGGTACCCCCTCTACGGGGTCTGGGGGGTCTGGGGGCAAGTGGGCCCCCAACGGGGGTTTGGGGGCAGCGTCCCCCGAAGGAAAAATTGCCTTGTAAAAGTATATTGTAATTTCACTGTAAATCTGGACCGTTCATTATAAGGTCACATATCTAATGGTAGAAATTATGTTAGGTTTTTTTTCCCTAGAAGGAAACCCTCTTTTATGAGGGAAATGTATTGCGGCTATGGATGAGGTGAATATTGTATTCTGAGATAGGAGACTGTGAGAGAAAGAAGAGGAAGTTACAATGGGTTTGTTGTAGGTTGTATACCTTCATTTGTTGGATAATAATATAGGAAGGACCTGGCAATTTCTCTGTGGACGTAGCCCACACTGGGTGAACCACGTAAATTTGTGTCTCTCTTGTATTGTGTATCTCCTGTGTTTTGTTTCCACATTTTGTTTTATTTTATTGCTCCGCGGTCCTGTTTTTCTAACACATGAGATTTAAACAACTCTGATTGTCACAATAAATCATCGTAGGCCCTAAATCATGCTTGAAAAAACCTGTCAACGATTTGCGAAGTCAAATGGCTTCACTCGAGACTTGGCTCGCAACCATATAAACTGCTTCAGTTATTCTCAAAGAAACATACTGATGATTTAGACTAAACCATGACACAATAGCCGAACCCAATCCATAACAACAACCGGATGTGGTCTTCCTATATGAAGTTGAGCCTACCCAATATGAATATGTGAATCCTGCGAGTCTCACTCCATCACCACGAACATAATCCAGACCATAGTCAACAGTGTCTATCAAAATATCGAAGCACATGTTTTGCAGCTATTTAGTGTACTCTCCTAGGCTCCACCATAAACTGATTGAGAGTATTAACTACAAAACAAAACATCAAGGAACCATTGAGTTGATGATAAAACATAGGATCCACTAACTCGGAATCAGAGGTATAAATCTCCTTCCTGTTGGTGGCCATGGGAGGTGTTGAGCCTCCAAATTGACATCCCCATTACCATATTATACTCCTCATTTATAGATTTTTGGCCTACCTAAGCTTGGATCAATGATAAAGAACCCTACCTCTAGTCACTGATAAGGTCATAAGGTAAAGTACAATTAAATTCATGCATGTTTTGGTTATTAAGATAGGAGACTAAATATTTCATGTACTAATGTTTAAAATTTCCATGTGTGGCCTTTGACCGTTGGATGAAGTCCAACACTTTTATGTCAGCTTAGTTATCTGGTACTTATGCACCAGATTGCCCACTGTCTGAATCTGGTACCAAGCACACCCATAGACCATTCATTGTCATGATCCGGTACCAACGACCGCAGACTGTTCTAGTCCGGTACCAACAAATTGTGTACTATTCGGATCTGATACTATCTACCGAATCTCACCTGTCACAATCCGATAACAATACAGGAAACAAAGTATGCTAAGATTGGCTCTAGATCATGCCCAGGATAATTGTTGAGTGTTTATGAAATCATCAAGTTCTAGAAAGACTATGTTAAGCCAGTTTGTTTATTGCTTCATCCTCATACACTTCGTGTCATGAGGATGAAGTTTAAAATATGTAACCAAATATATAAATTTGACAATTTCTGATTTGCAAAAGATTTCACCTCCTTGTGTTTCACGCTAAGACTGTTTAAATAGTCATGGCAAGGATGGTGGAAGTAGTAGAGAGATAGCATATCACAACATGTGAAGCAACTTTACATATTGTAGAACATATCTTGAGTTGAGGTTTAATAGAAGAATGCCATTTGTTTCCATGTCTTGATTATTTATGAATGAATGTGAGTTGAGTTGATAGTATAGTTTCATGTTTTGAGGTTTTGACTAAGAGTGATGTGTGGATTAAAGGCCAACTTACTGTAGACTCCAGTCACTAACTTGTTGAAGCGGAAAGGGCCCACTACTCAACAAAGGTCGGCATCCTTATAGATTAGTGTTAGCATTTGATTTCAATAGTATAACTATTAGACTAGTTGAAGCTTTGATTCTTTCAGATGATAGTAGTATAGTTCAATTTAGGATTTCAATTATATAATTTCTTAGGGATCATTATTTACTCTGTTTTACATATGATCTGTTTATGTTCTTATGAATTTGATTTTTCTTAATGGATATGGATGTTGGCAGTAGTAGTCAAACATAATTGAAAAAGGACTAGTGAAGTTCACAATAAAATATTGTGAACAACAACATACTCAATATACTGGCTATTGAACTACCCATGTTATGTCTTGATGATTGACGTGTGATGATTAATGTGTGATGATTAATGCGTGATGATTAATGTGTGATTTCCCATTCAAGAGTGTGATTGCATAGTTAGCTTTCTAGGTTAGATAACATAGTTGATCTATCAAAGGACTCCATCTCATATTTGCATGTGCCCTAATGGAGTAGATAGCTTCTCTGTGAAAGGAAGCCAAAGTGTGTTTCAGTTTGTTTCTTAATCCAGATTATTTCTATACTTGTGACATTAGAATTTCCTCTCTTAATGGTGTCTTGTAACTCTATTGATTACGAATCCCAGATTGATAATTAATGAGTGCATTATACTAATCATATAAGCAACACAACATTTTGGCATCGTTGTCAGGGAGTTGCAAACGGTAGGAAGTGATCTTAGCTTAGGTTGTTTGCACAAGTTTTTTTAAATAATTTTAAAGGCTTCTTGAGGGAGGAGGATAAAACATTTAAGACGTGAGTGAAGAGCCACACAACCACTAGAGTGGGGTTCTCCGAAGCCAAGTTGCCTTCTTACCTTCTATATAGAATTAGGATTTCAATTGAGTTAAGCATCAAATTTTTATGCATAGATATATAGATAATAAGGGTAGGTTTGTAAGCTCTAAAGATTCAAAAACAAACCCCCCCACTAATTCAACTAACATTAGAGCAGGAAAATTCCACTAGGAGGGAGTTCAAGGGGAGCCAGTGAGGCTCAAGAACAAGAACCTAGAACTGGAGAATCATCACTGGGGCAGATAGAACATGAGTTTGTTAAAGGAAATGAAGACACAAAAAACCCAGTTTCTGAACCATCTATCAGTGGAGGAGGATCACCTAGAGAAATGGCAGAAGAAGAAAGAAACGAAAATGTAGCCATTGAGACTGAAACCTTCGRGTTTCCAATCTTGGATATTTCCAGAAACATCAACATRAAGAATATCCCAATATCATCATTACCAACTTTCATAGGTATGCCAACTAAAGATCCAGACTTATTTTTATTCKAGTTTGACATATTATGTAGAAGCTATAACTACTCAGACGATGCCCAAAAACTTAAGCTCTTTCCAGCCACAATAAAAGACTCAGCCTTGAGATGGTTCATGAGCTTAGGAGAAAATACAATTCTCTCTTGGGATTAGATGAAAGAAACATTTTTATGGAAATATCAAGACTATTGTAAGGATAATGCTAAAAATGACATTTTCAAAATGCAGCAAACAGAAGATGAAATCCCTAAAGACTACTTAGAAAGGTTCTTATACAACTATCAGAAATAAAAAATATTCACCACAGACCCAACTATAGTAAGAACTGTATTTTTGAAAGGTCTTATAGATCACTGCATAGAATTTTTAATTTTTTTAAGTTCAGGAGATGTATACCAAAATCCCTTTGCAGAAATTGTAGATTACTGTAGAATATACTCAAGGGGACAAGCTAAAACAGGCAAAGGACCAAGAGATTATTTTAGCAGAAATTCAAGACAAAGCTCAGGGACTGTCACCAGAATTGAGTTAGGAAACTTATTGTAGAACTTTAAAATAGACATCTTGAGCACAATCAGTAACCAATTAGATACCCTAAAACTGAAAAAGAAACAAGAAGAAGAGGTTGTTTTTGCAATCTTTTATCCTAAATGTCGAAAGAATCACTCTGAGTGAGAATGCCCATTAAATGTCATAGAAGTTTGTGGCCTATGTACTCTAGAGCACCCCACATTTGAGTGTCCAACTTTTCTTGAGTTGCAAGCCATGTATAGGGGAGGGGGAGTCTCACAAGAAGAATTGTATCCCTCTAGGAGGCCTTGGAGAGCACAAAACCCCAATGCATTTTATGACCCTAATACATAATACCAACAACAACAATGGGGTCCTCCTCCAATGCCCTATTCCCAATGGACACCTCAGCAAGATCAAACTCAACCTTGGCAACAAGGTTGGAGGGGGCCAGTGTATGGGAATCCCTCTTACCCTACATATCCACAATATCCCGCAAAAATTTCCCAATTACTACCTGGATTTAACCCACCTCAGATGCAAGCTTTACTTCCATCTCCTATACAACAACAATTCACAACACCCTTGAACCCTAACCAGTAGCAACAAGCACCTATAAATGTCAATCAACAACCACAAAACCAAGCTGCCCACAACCCTCCTAGACCAACAACAATTCCTACCCATCCAATTCCTAACCCCAATAATTGACCCACCCACCCTGTGTAGAATGCAAAAATTAAAACCTTTCCCACCTATGAAATTCAAATAAGATCCGGGAAAGTTGTAAATCAATCAAATTCTGGAGTAATAATTCAAGAAGAAAATGATAAAAATTCTGAACAAGAAAACACTCAAACCACCCCTGAAGAAGGAGAGAATTCCCCTCATATCCCTACCACTTCTCAGTCTGTAGAATTACCTCAACAAGTTAATCTTCCACCCTACCCCGAACGAATATTAGTGAAGAAACCTGACCCACCCTTGCACAAAGACATAGAGGATGAGTTGTGAAATGTATGTATAAAAATACCTCTGTTGCAAGCCATCAAAGATATCCCCATATATTCCAAAATCATAAGGGACCTTTGCCTTAAGAAACCAAGAAGGAAAAAGAAGGAACCCCCCCTTGTTCAGGTAGTAGGACAATTATCTGAATTTATTTCTGAAATGTCATATAAATATAATGACCCTCAGAATCCAGTAATCATTGTTGAAATTAATGGTATTTCCTTACCAAACACACTCGTTGATTTGGGTGAAAAAATTAATGTAATTCCTTTTGACACTATGAAAAAACTCCAAATCAACCAGTTAAGACCAACCCAGACCATGATAGAATTGGTAGATAAGTCAGCCATTCGCCCTGCAAGAAGTTTAGATGATGTCATAGTTACACTAGCTTCTTGGGAATATCCAGTAGACTTTCTAGTCATCTATTCTAAATCATCCTCCAAACCAGGACACCCTGTGGTTCTTGGCCGCCCTTGGCTAGCCACAACAGATGCCTTTATCAGCTGTCGGTATGGCGAGATGACTATATCCAATGGCACACATAGTCGAAAGCTTGTTCTCTTCCGTCCTACCCAACCGGCACAAGAGATACCTCTTTGGTTAGAAAACCCTTATGGAGAGGAGGATTGCATCTGACCTCTGTTAACACTTGAACAAGTAAAAGGTGTGCAAGAACAATCAGATGAACAAGTCTTAAGTTTATTTTTGGTTGATACAAATTTCATTGAATATCCTAGGTCTTTTGCAGAATTGTCACACATTTTCAATTCTGAATTTCAACAAACTTGGCACCTTGATATCACTCAATTATATAATTTATCACCAGCTTCCTCAGAGAAGGAAGAAAGTACTGAAATTGTTGAGATTATCCCAAGAAAACCTTTGTATATCAACTCTAGTTTGGAACTAGAACAAAATATACAAGTAATTGAAATGCTCCGAAGACAATTTGATGCCTTTGCATGGGATTATGCAGACATGAAAGGCATTCATCCTAACACATGCACACATCATATCTACACTAATGACCAAATCAGACCAGTTAGACAGCCTCAACGAAGGATGAATCCAACCCTCAAAGATATTGTAAAAGAAGAATTGCAAAAACTCCTTCAAGCCAATCTCATATACCCAATTTTAGATAGTCAATGGGTGTCTCCACTTGTCATAGTTCCCAAGAAAAACGGTAAGTGGATAATATGTGTAGACTTTAGGGAGTTGAACAAAGCCACCCATAGGGATTATTTTCCCTTACCATTCATTGATCAGGTGTTGGATACCTTGTCCAAGAAGAGGTATTTTTCATTCCTAGATGGGTTCAGTGGTTATAACCAAATACAAATAGCACTCGAAGACCAGGAGAAGACCACTTTCACCTTCCCATGGGGAACATATGATTATAGGGTTCTTCCTTTTGGACTTTTCAATGCCCCAACCACTTTTCAAAGGTTTATCATGGCCATTTTCTCTGACTTGACCAATGATTGCGTAGAAGTCTACATGGATGACTTTACAGTCCATTGAAATGAATTCCAGGAAGCTTTGACCAGTCTAGAAAAAGTCTTGATTAGGTGTAAGGAAACTAATCTTTCTATGAGTAATGAAAAGTGAAAGATGATTCTCATTGAAGGTATTGTTTTGGGACATCACATCTCTAGTTTTGGAATGAGAGTTGATCCCAAAAAGATTCACATTATCACACAAATCAGGATACCTTCCTCACAAAAGGAAGTTCACAACTTTTTTGGGCATGCTGGCTACTATAGAAGATTCATTCTGAATTTTACAAGCTTAGCTATTCCCTTATTTAAGTTATTATCTAAAGAAGTTGAATTTAATTGAAATAATGAATGCCAAGTATCCTTTGAAATTCTAAAACAAAAATTGTCAAGTACTCCTGTATTAAGAGGACCAAATTGGTCCCTTCCTTTTCATATCTATACCGATGCCTCAGACACAGCCCTGGGGGAAGTTCTTGGACAAAGGGAAAATCGTATGCCTTATGCTATTTACTTTGTCAGTAAAAACCTTTCCCCAATAGAAGTTAATTATACGGTCATACAAAAATAATTGTTAGATGTAGTCCATGCTATCAATAAATTTAGACACTACATTACAAGATATCAAGCTTTTGTACACACTGATCATTCAACCATCAAATTCTTAATGAAAAAACCCGTAACAAACCCTAGAGTTACAAGATGGATGTTATTATTACAAGAGTTTAACATCAATATTATTGATAGACCCGGTAAGGATAATCTTGTGGCTGATTTCTTATCTAGAATGATTCATTTGGGAGATAATGCACCAGTAGATGATAACTTTCTTGATGAAAATTTGTTTGTTATTTCTACATTTACTCCTTGTGGAGGCCACTTTGCTGACAAGAGGACCGCCTATAAAGTTCTGCAATCTGGTTACTATTGGCCTAATATTTTCAAAGATGCCAGAACTTATGTATCCAATTGCGATGAATGCCAACAAATGGGTAAGCCTACTGCATGAGACCAAATGCCACTTCAATCCCAAGTAGTCATTGAGCCTTTCGAGAAATGGGCATTAGATTTTGTAGGACCCATTAACCCTGTATCTAAAAAGAAAAAGTATATACTTGTATGTACTGACTATGTGACTAAGTGGGTTGAAGCAAAAGCCTTACCAGCTACAAGTGAACAATTAGTGGTATATTTCCTTTTTAATGACATCTTTACTAGATTTGGTGTACCTCGAGAAATTGTGACTGATCAGGGGACTCAATTCACCTCTCATATAGTCAAAGTAGTTATAGAACAATACCAGATCAAACACAGGAAATGTACACCTTATCATCCACAGGCGAATGGACAAGTGGAATCCACCAACAAAGTCATTGAGTCCATTCTTACTAAAACAGTACAACTACACCACAAGGATTGGGCCGACAGATTACCAGAATCCTTATGGGCTTATAGAATCACTTGGAGGAATACAACATGACATACACCTTACGAATTAGTGTACAGGAAGCAGGTGCTTCTCCCCATAGAATTCCAGATCAAAACCTTCAGGACTGTTGTACAATTTGGCATGAACTTAGACAAAGCTCAACAACAAAGGCTCTTGCAGCTTACTGAGCTGGATGAAATCAGGTAGGAAGCACTTCAAAGAACCACCCTCATTCAAGAGAGGAGAACAAAATGGCATGACAAGTATCTTAAAAAGAAAAAATTTCAACCGGGATATTGGGCCTTGTTGTATGATAGAAGGTTCAAGAACTTCAAAGGAAAGTTAACTACTCGTTGGTTAGGACCTTACAAGATTGACACTACCTATGATAATGGTTCAATCAGAATAAAGACAATTGACGAACATTAGACATCCCTACTCGTGAATGGGCACTGATTGAGAATTTATAACAAACCCCTGTCAAAAGAGGAATTTCTGACACGTGTGCTACATAATTCATATATGTAGGTGATCAGTAAGGAAGGATATCTTCCTATTGATGCACATTGATTGATTGATTTACTTTTTAATTTTTTGTACATAGGTGTGGATTTTTTTTTGTTAATAAGTTGAAGGTAATAATGGATTCTTACCTCCTTTGTTTTACTTTCTCATTTTCTTTTTGTTATTCGATTTCTCTAATTTATTTGATATTTCACGAACTTGCTAAAAACATCAGTTGCGGGCATCAACAATACTTTGTACTGGTCCGGTACCCATAGTGTCAATCCAGTACCATAAATTCTGCTCTGGTCCGGTACCAGCAGTCCTATGTTGGTCCGGTACCAGAAGTTTGTCCTCATACGGTACTATCAGGACACATCACCTAATTGACAAAGAAAGTTTTACTTATGTGAAGCCATGCAGTAACCCCTTAAGCTGCAACCAAGGAGCCGAATGCAACATCAAATGGCAGCTCTTATGAAGCAATAATTTCTTTTGGTTTTGTGGCTGACTAAAGGGAAGTATTTTTAATTTCTTTTGGTTCTGTTGCTGACTAAAGGGAAGTATTTTTAATTTATTTTGGTTCTGTTGTTGACTAAGGGAAGTATTTCTAATTTTTTTTGGTTCTGTTGCTAGCTATTAAGAATTTTTTTTTTTTTTTTGGTTCTATTACTTGACAAAGAAGACATAATCTTTACCTATGTCGTTAAAGGAACCATGCTTAATCTGATTCAAAGTCTATAAGTTGTCTTTATCCAGTATTTTAGCATGATTAAAGGGATAAAAGTATATTAGCCTATAAGTAACCATTCCACCCTAACTAGACTTCAACAGTAATCATTGGATTATCTTTATTAAAGAGTAGCATATGAGTATATGAACACTCTCTGTCATGGGCACACTAGGAAAACTTTTATGGAAGAGGATGTATCAATACCCTAAGGTAACTTTAGGTCATTCTCTTATGGAAAAACTTAGACAAATCATACATCTGGATCATTCTAAAAATGTGCATACATAAGTTTATTTTTTCTTCAGACAATTCTTTAAATACATTCAAATAAGAGAATATACCTTCTAACACAATACCATCCCAACTTGTAAAAGCGTTTTCAGATGAGCCTCCCCTGTCACCATGCAAAAGCATTCTTTAACAAAAGCTAAAATAGGTGACGATGGACAAGAAGCCTCTGATGGAAAAAGGGTTTAAGAGACTAACCCATCGGGATACTGAACATGTCTACCGACAGCAGGTACTAGTCTGTGGTATGATTGGGCAAACCCATCAGGGTACTGAACATGCCTATTGGCAATGGGACATTCTGCCTGGGGAAGGTATGTCTCTCACTAATTATCACAACTACCCCATTAGAGTACTGAAGAGGCTTGCTAGCAGTGGGTTCTAGTTGAGAAATGTCTCAGTTATACTTGTCTGATTGAAAAACTCACTTTTGTCATAAAAAATGAATACTACAAACAAAGGTCACTAATGACACTTATAAGATACAAACTCCAGATTAACAAACAAATAAATACTACAAGCAAATGTCCATTTGAGAATTAACCTAAGTCAACTTTACTGGTCTAACATCTAAAGCCTATATTATCTAAGAAGGAAACTTCTTAAGAGTGGAGCCTTGACTAGGGAGTCTAATCTACTTACTCTGTGAAATTTATCCATAACATCTAATGATAGTAAATCTCTGAAGCAAGTTAGGATCTGTTCTTCTAGAAAAATATAAAAACCTCCCTATTTTCATTGTTGAATGTTTCCCTTGTCAATAAGTCATCAGAAGAAAGACAATTTCAATTTTTAAAGGCATGGGATCATATGCTAGGCAATAAATGTACTTTTGGAATTTGATTTGGTTTCTCATCTCTTATCAATTTTCTTCCATTTGTTAACAGTGTGTCGGGCCTTTTTGCATAAGGATATGAAACATCCTTGGCATGGGGGAGGGTCAAAGAGCCCTTTTAGGACTCTTTTTCAGACTCACATCTCGTCTACAGAGATCAACCTGTTCACCGTACAACCCTGCAGAACCAGACACAAAATAAGAAACTCAAGACAAGCATAGAAGAAAGAAGTATTCATAAAGTACAGGAAATTCTAGTACTAAGCTTCCAGAAAACTCCAGCCTAAAAAGATGAAATATGACAATCTGTAAGATTCAAATACAAAGAAAGTTGTATATTCTATGGGTATTGGCTATGCAATGGTAAAAGCAAAGGTAACATGGTATTATTTATTTTCCTTTGCTTATAAAACTATAAAATGTATGAAAATGTATAGTAGATCTTATGACCTTAGTATTAAAACCATGCACCTAACTTTCACTTCCCTCATACCCATATGCTTAACCTTAATCAATTCCCTCAGCACTTAAGCGCTTGAAAAGATGAGGGAGGACAAAATCACATCAAATGTGTGAATGTGGGGATGAATTGAAATGAGAATGCCCAGTAATGATGAGCCACGACCCTAAAACCAAGAACGTGCTTCATCCTTAAACCATCATGAATCTATCTCGCACGATTCAACACTAAAATTCATGCTTAGGGGGTCAAACCCCAATCCCAAACAAAAATGTGTCATGATACCAAACATCCCATCCCCATCATTGCACTAATGGGCAGAAATGAAATGGCTTATCTGGGTGGCGAAGCCATTCAGATGAGCCTCATCTTGTCTTAATTTTTCTTCGCAACATCTTTACTTAAACTCACCATTCGAATTATTGAAGCCATCACCATTTTTCTACTGTTACCGATCTCTCTCCATTTTTAGAGCCTTCTCCTCTTTGCCACATCTGGTACCAAACCCTCACGCTCACAACTGACTAAACCCTTGCACTACAACCCATTTTTTACTTACAGTTTATAAAGATGGTTGTAAGTAGACATGAACCGGTCTTCCAGATTTATAGGGAGACTGAGGAGTTCCAGCTATGTAGAGATAAGTATGCTAGAGTGGGATGGATGCCATTTTTAGAGAAATTCATAGGTTGTCATGAGAAGGTATCGCATGCATTTGTTCAGAGTTACAATGGAGATATTGTGCACATAGGCAATTTGCAGCTCTGTAACTAACCATCAATGAAGCAACCTTAGGTGAAATACAAGATTACCTAGAGAGGGAGCCAAATATTTCAAAGGAGGTAGGAATCAATATAAATAAACCCAGCTGCCAGCGATTTGAAGAGACCATCAACACCGATTGGAAAAAGGGGTTTCTAGAACTATATCAAAGGAAGATATCATCGATGCTTACTGGTGTACAGCGTTCCTCTTGTGAGGTGGGTATGTTAACCCAACTTTCTTATATCATGATAGGCTTATCTGTTTCACTTTTAGAGGTTCCTAAATTGACTTTTCCATGTACATGGATGAGCTTGAACAAGATGGTAGGGTGTCAAATCCCTAATCCAAAGCTGAGACTATTGTTTATCATTAGGGTCTTATCAAATGCTAGTTATACATGGGATAAGGCCGAGGGTTTAGTTTGGGAAGGCCCCTCATCTCAACCTTCCCACAAAAGTAGACTTGTAGAGGAAGCCCAACTTGCTCCAGATAAAAATAATGAACCTAAGGAGAAAAAGATCAAGGCAACCCCATCATCCTCTGAAGCAGTAAAGTATAAAGTTGGTAAACAAGTAAGGCCCTCTTTCTCGGATAATAAGACTCTTTCTATATAAAAATAAGGAACCTAAGGAGAAAAAGAGCAAGGTAGCCCCATCATCCTCCAGAGCAGTAAAGGATAAAGCTAGTAAACAAGCAAGGCCCTCTTCCTCAGATAATAAGACTCTTAAAAGTCAAGAACCAAAAGGTAAATCTGAATTAGTGGAAGAGATCTCAGTAGTAGCACTTGAGGAGAGGGGTCATATGTCAAAATCCTTGAGGAAAGAGAAGAGTAGAGATGAACAATCTATAGAACAATCTCCTGTAACCATCCCACAAACAAAGAAGAAGAAAATGATTCTTGTGATCACCTTTGATCCATTATCCCCTTATAAAAGAACCACAAGGAGTATGGAAAAGAAAGGAAAAGCAGTTGTTATTCCTCATACACATGAAAACCCAATAGATCTTACCTCCCTAGACCTATCAGCCTGGGATGACATCCCTAGCTTGACTGAGGAACAAGCTACTATTACTTTGTGTGGGATGAGGGAGGAAGTGGAGGAAAGAGAATGCATCTAGCCAGAGACAATAAGGTCAATGAAGACCTTGTAAAAAGAACAGATGAAGAAGAATATTGGGAAGATGCAAAAACAAAACCAGGAGCTCAAACAAGAAGTGAAGGAATACCAACTACTGGATAGGTATATCAAGAAGGAAAATGAGCAACTGAAGGCAACCAACCAACAAATCCAATATGACCATTAAGAGACTTCTAATAAGCTCAAGAAGGTACTAAGACTCTTGCAATACATTAGGGTCATAAAAAGGGAGCTGAAAGCAGAAGCCTCAGTTGTCAACATCATTGACCCACAGGAGTAAATGGAATGGAGTCTCAAGTTTTGGAAAATTTTTGAGTATGTTTCAGTTGCATGAGGACATGAAATGATTTTGGCATGGGGGAATGTTGAGCCTCCAAATGGACATCCCCATTACCATATTATACTCCTCATTTATACCTTTTTGGCCTACCTAAGCTTGGATAAATGATAAAGAATCCTACCTCTAGTCACTGATAAGGTCATAAGGTAAAGTACAATTGAATTCATGCATTTTGTGGTTTATTAAGCTAGGAGACTAAATATTTCATGTACTAATGTTTAAAATTTCCATGTTTAGCCTTTGACGTTTGGATGAAGTCCAACACTTCTATGTGAACTCAGTTATCTAGTACTTATGCGCTAGATTTCCCACTGTCTGAATAAGGTACCAAGTGCACCCAAAGAACATTCACTGTCGCGATCTAGTACCAATGATCACAGACTGTTCTAGTCTGGTACCAACCAATTGCATACTGTTCGGATCTAGTACTATCTACCGAAACTCACCTGTCATGATCCGGTACCAATACAGGAAACATAGTATGCTAAGATTGGCTCCAGATCGTGCCCAGGATAATTGTTGATCGCTTATGAAATCATCAAGTTCTAGCAAGACTATGTTAAGAGGGTTTGTTTATTGCTTCATCCTCATACACTTCGTGTCATGAGGATGAAGCTTAAAATATGTAACTGAATATATAAATTTGACAATTGTTGATTTGTAAAATATTTCACCTCCTTGTGTTTCACGACTAAGACTGTTTAAATAGTCATGGCAAGGATGGTGGAAGTAGTAGAGAGATAACATATCACAGCATGTGAAGAAGCGTTACATATTGTAGAACATATCTTGAGTTGAGTTTTAATAGAAGAATGTCATTTATTTCCATGTCTTGATTATTTATGAATGAATGTGAGTTGAGTTGTTAGTATAGTTTCATGTGTTGAGGTTTTGAGTAAGAGTGATGTGTGGATTAAAGGCCAACTTACTGTAGACTCTAGTCGCTGACCTGTTGAAGCAGCAAGGGCCCACCGCCCAACAAAGGTCAACATCCTTATAGATTAGTGTTAGCATTTGATTTCAATAGTATAACTATTACACTAGTTGAAGCTTTGATTCTTTCAGATGACAACAATATAGTTCAGTGTAGGATTTCGATTATACAATTGTTTAGGGATCTTTATTTACTCCATTTTACATATGCTTTGTTTCTATTCTTATGAATTTGATTTTTCTTTATGGATATGGATGTTGGCAGCAATACTCAAACATAATTGAAAAAGGACTAGTGAAGTTCACAATAGAATATTGTGAACCATAGCATACTCAATATATTGGCTATTGAACTACCCATGCTATGTCTTGATGACTATAGTGTGATGATTAATGTGTGATTTCCCATTCAAGAGTGTGATTGCATAGTTAGATTTTTGAGTCAGATAACATAGTTGATATGTCAAAGGACTCCATCTCATATTTTCATGTGCCCTAATGGAGTAGATAACTTCTATGTGAAAGGCAAACAAATTGTGTTTCAGTTTGTTTCTTAATCCAGATTATTTCTATACTCATGAAATTAGAATTCCCTCTCTTACTGGTGTCTTGTAAATCTATTGGTTACTAATCCTGAATTGATAATTAATGAGTGCATTATACTAATCATATAATCAACACAATAAGATGGGACATGGCTTTACAATCACCCATGTGAAACCTGATGAGAATGTCAATTTTATATTTTCCCTGTCTCGGGAATATATGCCCCTCTTCTTGCCACACCTCCAACCCCGGAAAGTAATGCATCAACCCAATATACTTCATGTCAAACTCTAAGGCAAGATCCCTCTTGCAGCACTCAATAAATTTATCTGCACCTGTAATGAACAAATCATCTACATAGAGAATAAGCATAAGCATAYCACCATCAATAACGATGTAATACAAATTGGGGTCTGCATCACTCTTCATGAACCCCATATGTTGCAAGTACACATCAATGTGAGAATAGCAAGCTCTAGGATCTTGCTTCATGCCATACAACGCCTTTTTYAGGTGACAAACATGGGACTCACCACTGTAAGCCTTGAAACCATGTGGTTGCTTAACATAAATCTCCTCCTAAATGATGCCATGGAGAAAGACGGTKTTGACATCCATTTGATGGATCTTCCACCCCATCTCTATTTCAATMAAAATAACAAAACAAATTGAAGTATATCAAGCTACGGKAGMRAAGGTCTCACCGTAATCAACTCCCTCTCTCTGTGAAAACCCTCTCACCACAAATAAAGCCTTATATTTTTCAATACTTCCATTTGCAACACACTTTATCTTATAAATCCATTTGGAGGATACTACTAATTTCCCATCTAGCTTTGATACAAAATCCCACACATCATTCTTCATGATGAAGGCATGCTCCTCCACCATGGCATCTCTCCATACCTATTGTGTGGCTGCCTCCTCACAACTGGAAGGCTCAAACTCTGTAATACCTGTCACCGTCGCTACATAATCGTAGAATATCTCCAGTGGCCTGCTTTCCCTGGTGGAATTCCTCAGATTCCCTACTGCCTCAACTTATTTCAGGGTGTCTTGAAGCCACTTAGGCTTCCTCTTCCCTGAAATATCCTCCTCATCCTTACCCAAAGAAGGTACCCTTGAAAATGGACCAACTGAGCTCGGTGACCCAATACTCCGAAAACTTGTACCCATGCCTATAGAAACTGAAGTGCCATGTGAACTATCAACCAAAGGACTAAACTGTGAAGTGCCCAACAATCTGACCTATGGATTGCCTTGTGATCCAACCTGTACTATGACCACTAGTGAACTTGTAATCCCCGACACCCCAGTGCCTCCTATACTAAAACTCTAAGTCCCAACTCCCTACACCTGACCTCCATGTTGTTGAGAAGTCAAAGGTTGTCTCTCCTCTAACTCTCGTGACCTCCTACAAGCCCTCTCCTCCTCAAACTTCACATCCCTCTGAACAACAACTCTCCTAAGTGCAGGGATGTAAAGCTGATAGGATTTAGAAGTCTCACTATAACCCACAAGTAAACCCTTTTCAGTTGTGGGTTCCATCTTCGTCCTCTTCTCTTTGGGAACATGAGAGAAGGTGATACATCCAAAAATCCTCAAATTCTCAACTAGAGGATTCTACCCAGTGAAAGCCTCCTTGGGAGTCATATCCCCAACTTCCCTGTGAGGACTCCAATTCTCTAGATATATTACAGTGTTGCAGGCCTCATCCCACAAGAGCAATGATAATCCTTGGTCATGGATCATCGATCTAGCAGCTCCAACTATCGACCTCTTGTTCCTCTCTGCAACCCCATTCTACTTAGGCTTGTAAGGAACTGTCATCTCCTTTTTATTCCCTCCATAGTACATAAATCAATTAACTCATTCGAGGCATACTCACCTCCAATGTCAGATCTCAATACTTTAATTTTCTTTCCTGTCTAGTTCTCAACAAGAGCCTTAAACTCTTGGAACCATGCGAATACCTCATCCTTATGGTTAAGGAAATAAATCTAGGTCTTCCTGGAGTAGTCATCAATGAACAATACATAGTACTCATAACCACTCAATGACAGAGAAGACATCCTGCCACTAACATCTGAATGTACCAAGTCAAGGATACATGTAGTCCTGCTATCTCGGACCGAAAATGGATCCTTGGTGTACTTTCCCAAACAACACCCTGTGCAAACATCATCATGCTCAATGCTAAACTCCGGGATACCTGTACTGATCTCCCTAGCAATCCTCAAAGACTCATGATGCAAATGCCCCATCCTCATGTGCCAAAGCTCACATAAATCCATGTTGTTGGTCATGCACACAAATGCCTTTGATGCCTCCCATATCATCCTATACATCCTACCGTATCAAACTACAATAACCTTTGCCTCTGAAATTATAACACCCTTTGGATAAAGAAGTACCTGCCCATCTATGAAATTCACCACATATCCTCTGTCCTCGATACAAGAAACTGAAACAAGATTTTTCTTAAGGCCTAGAACATACAATACTTCTAGCAACCTTAGAGGAGGTAAATAATCCCTCTAAAAAGCCAGTGTGCCAACCCCAACAACGCTCACAACTCGGTTGTCTCCCAAAACTATGTCATGATCGGGTGTCCCCTGGATAATCTCTGTAAACTTCTCCTGAACACTTGTCATGTGGCGAGAAGCGCCACTATATATATACCACAACATGGGAGATACTGAGCCACACAACTGCTCTACCATAAAAGCAAAGTCCTGATCAAATCTTGAGGAGAACTCACCCACTTCACCTGAAGATTCCATGTTCTGTGCCTTATTCTTCCTCCTCTCAGGACACGTCACTGCATAGTGTCCCATCTTCTAACAAATCCAACACTTTACTTTGATAAGATCCTTCTCCCCCTTTTTCTTTGGTTTTCCTTGCTGCTTACCTGTACCTGTGGGCCCTTGAGTCTTGGGCTTCCCCTTCCCCCCTTTGGACGAAAGAGCCACATTCTCTTCCTCCTCCCTAACACCTGATGATATTCCCTACAGATAGCCTCTTCATGTCTCCTCATGTATGAAATTGTCCCAAAGTCTATCCCAAGACGACATGTTCTCATGCCCCACAATCGCCTGAACAAACATAGTCGATGGTTTTGACACGCCATTCAAGGTTGTCCGAACCAACTCAGCTTCTCCCATTGCCTCCCCCACTTTTTCCAACTCATCCCTCACTTGTGTGATCTGAGTAATGTGGGAATTCACCCCTTCATCCTTGGCCATCCAGATAATTTTTATCTTTTCCCTCAACACCATCTTCTTGTTCTCATTTGTGCTTTGATACATGCGAGTCAAAGCATCCCAGATCTGATATGCATGCCCTTTACAATTGACGTGTGGAAATACATGGTCTTTTATGGCATCAAGAATGATCCTTTTCACGTTCACATCCTTTTTATTGAAGGCTTCCAATGCTACTGCGTATGTGGGTACTTGAAAATGCTTCGTGGAAGTACTTTCAACAATGTCCCAAAGTTCATTTTCTTGAAAAAGTAAAATTACTCTCGCCTTCCATGGACTAAAATTTCCCACCCCTTCTAGCCTATCCTCCTTCCTCAAACCTGTATCCATACTGTTGAATAAAACAAGCCCAAATCACCACTCTTCAAATATGCCCACAAATATTCATTGTTGTTATACAATTTCTGAGTGTTAACAACACACTTCTTGACAGTTTTAAGGTTGTTCCAGTCACCAACACTCTGATACCATGAAGAAAATCGATGTCCCCAACCCGGTTTCAATCAAACCTCATCACTCCCATAGTTTAATGCCCATCCCTCATGATATAAATTCATCACATGGCATAAATTGAATTAAGTAAATGAAATTTCTGAATTTGAAACACAAGAGACAATCTTCTATGACTGGAAATTAAATGTAGAAATAACCCAGCAATAAATTAACACAGTACACAAGTAATTTTAGTCCAAAAATTACCCAGTAAAAACCCCCAGGGTGGGGGAAGCCTGTTCTTTAGAGAGGGCATATTTTTATTAATAATCAAGCATCTGGAAACTACAGTGTACAATAAAATTAATTCAGCATTAATGACAAACTTGTCTACTTGGAATTCGTGCCCAAAATCCACAAAAAATTGCACCCAACATCTGCCTCGATTTTCGAGCCCACTCAGCTTAAAAATTCGTACTGTACGGCCACCCAAAACTTCATTCAATGTTGTATGAAATCTCCTGATCAATTTATGTGCCTCTTGTTGTACGAAATCCATACACAGTACGACACATTTAATGTTGGAACTGTGGCTCGATTTATGTGTAGGTTGTCCCTCGATTTTTGTGCCCAATATCTGTACTGTATGATCACTTGTTATTGTAATTAATGATGTCCCTTAACTTTGGATTCATGCCTATCTTTTCCTTGGATAGAGTGCCTCTTCTCTGCTACAATATTTTTCTTCCTGTTCAATTTCTCCTTTGCTCTCTCTCTTCAACGAATATTCAATAGTGCTCTCAATAGACTCATGAGATTCATTCAATGGCCTCTTTCCCCTCTTTGCCTTTCAAATTACCAAAGTGACTTTTGGATGTCCACATGATCCAATGGCTCAAAATGAGTTAGATCAATGGTGGAAATAAAGTGCACATGAAAATCACTTTTTAATATTTCATTCACCCAACTTAAACAAGTACGCATGGCATTGGCATGCACAATACCTGCCGTGTTTGCTAGCCATAAGTCTTATGGGATTCATTGAATTTTTTTAGTACGAATTATGGGCCCCCAACTTTTGATAGTATATATAAAAAACAATAAATATTTATTACAACAACATTGGGGGAAGTGAAGGCAACAATAAAATTTCAAAGTTTTTGGCCAATAAGATATCAGATAAATGAGATTTAAAATTTAAAATTAATCATTATTTTTTAAAACTTTGGATAAAGGGGTGTATATTTTATGGTCAACCATGATATTTTTTGAACTCAAAATATCAATTTATTGTTTGATCTTTGATTTATCTTATATTGTTTATGATGGTGAAAGGGTAGTTTATGTTCTATGATAGTGTGTTGAAATTAAAAATGATTTATTTCAATATAAATTAAAGGGTTTAATTTGGAAATATTATATAGATTTGAAATATATGAGATCTAAAGGGTCAAGATTAATTTTGAAACATCATATATCAAGTGCAACTATATTGAACTCATTTTACAAACATCTTTGAAGGGTGACCAAACCATGAGGATTTGTCTATACTTCATTAAAAAATGCACCTTACCAACTACCTTTTGTGGCTTGCATTGAGACAAATTTGAATTTTCAGTATTAAAGTACTTCTAATTTTGTACCAACTACCTTTTGTGGCTTGCATTGAGACAACTTTCAATTTTCAGTATAAAAGTACTTCTAATTTTGTAGAAAAAATGGAAAATAATTTGTCTCTAGAAAATAAATCATGAAATGGTAGAAAAGAATTTGCAAAGGAGGTAAACTAGCCAAGATTAATTTTGAAATATCATATATTATGTGCAACTATATTGAACTCATTTTACAAACAACTTTGAAGGGTGACAAGACCATGAGGATTTGTCTATACTTCATTAATCAATGCACGTTACCAACTAACTTTTATGGCTTGCATTGAGACAACTTTCAATTTTCAGTATAAAAGTACTTCTAATTTTGTAGCAAAAATGGAAAAGAATTTGTCTCTAGAAAATAAATCATGAAATGGTAAAAAAGAATTTGCAAAGGATGTAAACTAGCTACAAAGACAACAACACTATGAAAATAGTGGTCTTTCAAGACTACTCTTTATATATATTCAACAACTTCCAAAATTAACTATAATGAAACACATTGTGCCAAACATTGGTTAAGCTATGTGTCATGTTTCATATGTTTTTTTTTAAAATTAAATGGACATATATTAAATGAAGCTATGTAATCATACTGTATCACCCAATTTAGTGACATATCCAAACAAAATATTTTGGTAATGTTGGTTTAAGATAATATTCTATCAACAGATTTAAATATGTTGGACACACCTACAACACTTACAGGGGGGCTGAATGAGTGTGGGGCTCTTTTTCATAAAATTCCCTCTTACACAAAACTCATTAGTTAGCATTCAACATTTTACTCATTACTCATTGTTGTCATTTATGACCAGTTATATGTGAACACATATCAACAACAAATATCAACAATATATCATCAACAAGTCATCACCACAAGGAACACAAAGAACACAAGATGTATGTACAATTTTATTTTTATTATGGACTACAATCCTTGGGTTTTTTAGAAACAACTGAATAGAGTACAACTCTACAAGAGCACCAGCTCTATCATGCAAGACTCAACTTACACACTGAGCACCAGTTGAGATGAGGCAACAATCCTCAACAGATATCAATCTGCAATAGGTACGCGACCTATCGGTAGTGCAACACGCGTATGTATGCACCGTACCATTAGTACAACCCGCGTGTATACGCACCCAAGCTGTAAGGCCCACAATAATTCAACCACCGTCGGACTACGGAACTTCATCCGTCGGGATTCTCTACTCGCGATGTTTAATGGCTTGGACCCACATACCTGTGGAAATCGGGTTTTCGCCGGTCAGGAGTTCGCGAGCCCTGTTGCACCATGCACAGGACCTTCCAAGTCCCGAAGTATGATGGTCAAGGGTCAACACTCTTCTCTATCGGAGATTTCTCTATCGGGAAATCGGAGGTTGTGGTGCCGAGCGTTTCATGCAACACAAAACCCCGAACCCCGAAACTCTGACAGCACGCCACCTGTCAGCATCTCATGGTGAGGCCTAACGCCTTGACACCTGTTTCCCACTATGTCTTGTGGACCCACCTTGCCACGTCCTCTTCGGGATTTCGCGGATCGTGGATCCACGATGCAAGTTTCCTTGTGGTCGAAAACCCCGAAACGCCGAACCCCGATATCCGGGATCTGATGCCACGTGTCCCTCCGATGATCGATGGCTCCCGTTGATTCGGGAAATCGTTGGTCGCGATTCCAAAGAGCTTGAACTCTTGTCTCCAGGAACGCCGAACGCCGAACCCCAACTCCCAGGGATCCCGCGCCACGTGTCCTCTCTTTGATCTACGGCTCAGGTTGAATCGGGAAATCGCTATTCGCGATTTCAAAGGGTAAGGGACTCATGCCTCTATAAACTCCGAAGTCCGATATCCCGATGGTGCCTGGACTTGCTGGTGTCGAAGGGTTAAATCCCTCGCACCTTCCCTGAGATCTAACGA
>SNQJ01S0063463.1:77985-99269 GCA_010110895.2 Picea sitchensis
ATATATATATATATATATTCTAAAAAGGTATTTTTTATATACAAAGGAATAATATATTAAGCATAAAACTCTTTGTTTCTAATCCTCACCTAATACACAAGTTTTTTGAAAATGTTGAACACGAGTATATGAAACATATTTATTGGATATGTATTGTGTAAATCATAATGATTGCATTGTATTTAATACAATATCTACAACACCCAAGTATGATGTTCTCTCTATCATGTGGTGGGATAATGACAATGATGATCAATTGCTTCATTTTATATAGATAGTCATTTTATAAGTGGTTGATACTTCAAATTGTTGTAATGATCTAGATTATTTTCGGAACGAAATAAAATGAAAGATATTACAATGAAATACACATAAAAATTGCTAGAAACAGAAAAATACAACAATATATTTCTATTAATGAAATAAATGTATAGAGACTATAAAAGTACAGAGTACAAGACTCGTTAGAATGGTGGCAGTTTTATCTCTAATAAGAGATGTGACAACTACACTCATTCACAAGAAGATGATAACAATGAGGCTCTGGAGGCCTTTTTATGATAAACATGAATGCCAAAACCCTAGACATCCAAAAAGCTAACCCTAGGAGATGAAGCACCAAAAGTCATGTGGGTCCCGTTGGAGTAAGTCAGTACATCAACTTCTCGGGGTCGTAACTTTTGCATACAATCTTTGTTTTAGGCATGTGATAACCCATTGGAAAGGTCTTTTCGAGAAATACAAATTATGTCATCAAACTCTAACTTCCTCTATAGTTTGACTATGACAAGCCAAGAAAACATTGTTTAGAGCCCCAAAACGGCCCTGGAAGTACAAAAAGATGTACTGAAATGAAAAATTCCAAAATAAGCCAATTGGAATAGGTGGACAACCTCCAATATCGACCTGGATGTTATGTAGGGATTTAGGACAACATAGCCCACACTTACATAGAAATGTCCCCATTATAGAGAAACATGTTGAACTGAAAACTGTCAAGATGAGCCAGTTGGAATTTGGAACAGGTGGGTGGCCACCAATATCCACCTGGATCAATCCTACCCCCTTAGGAAGAAATGGCATCCATTGCGTTGAGTGCCCAGGGAAGAGGGGAAATCATTTTCTAAATCTGAATCTTGGTGAGTTGTGTGCCTTGTTGGAGAAGTTGCATTGCTTGGTCTGTGTAAGGCTATCACAAGCCTGTTGGTGGCGGGGTTATATTTGTTCCACCAACCTGTTGTCTATGGGATTGACAAGACATTGTGTAGGCACCATCATAGGGAAAGAAACAATATCTTCTTTCTCTTCTGCAATCTTCTTCTGCTGGATAGAAGGTGTTGAGGCCACAGTGGTTGTAGTGGCCTTCTATGCATCCATTGAATAGATTGTGAAGAGAATGAATTTTGCAGTATGAGAGATTACCTTGTGCATTGTTTTGGTGGAACAATAGTCAAAACTACCTATGGTATCCTGTAGAGCTGATCCCCGAGAGTAATAATGACACTACGAGGTCAAGACTCATAAACATCATGATGTTTCCACATATATGGTTAGCCCAAAACAACATCATAGACATCAAGAGGGGAAACATCAGACACTACCTCATCCTTGAAGGGTTGGATTCCATAGAACATGTGACACTGTTGGTTGACACAGAGATCTCGTCCCTGGTGAAGCCACCCGATGTTGTATGGTTGTAGGTTTGGTGTTGTTGACAAACCCAATTGTTTTACCACCTCAAATGAGATGAGGTTCTTTTGGCTGTTGATATCTACAATGAAATGAAATGGGTCCCCCTTCACCCACATCTGTGAATGGAAGAGGCTCCACCTCTTCATGATCTACTGGTTCTTCTGGTTGAATTATTGTGGTCGCGATAGTAGTAGTGGGGTCTGTTTCGATGATCTGTCTATTTTCAATATTTTCTGGATCATATTCCAAATTAGGGTTTGACTCCTTGTCTTTGACCTCGACCACCAATGATTGTTTCGAGTGACATTCATCGATGTTATGCCAAGGGATTTTGTAGAAGTCGCACCACTTCCTAGTGTCATTCTTTGTCTTGCATTTACCCTTCTTTTCATGTGTCTTGGACTTTTTTTTGGGAGGTTGTTGGTTAGGGCCATCTTTAACATGCTTTGGTTGTTGCAGACTTGCAAACCCAAACTGCCATTTGTCATAGTGCCTAAATTTCTGCTCGATTTTGATAACATATCAATAGGAAGCTCCCAATGATAAGATGTTTAGGAAATCCATTTCAGTTTGGATGTACCTATGCAAATCCCCACGGTATTTCAGAACTATATGCCACTCGAAGTCTTTGATACCCAACTTGGTGTGCAAGGTATGGAAATTATTTGTGAACTCTGACATTGTTTGGCTCTTCTCTTGCCCCAGTGTGGTCCATCTCATGTACTGGTCTTCATGGTTATCAACAAGGTAGTATAGTTCCTTGAACGCATCCACAAAAATATCTCAAGTGGCATCGACCCCATATATTCCATATTCCTCTGTGAAACTTTTCTTCTAGTAAGTTTCCCACCAATGTTTGACATGGGGGAGATCCTTGAGGAGTACGAAGGTGATCTTTTTCCTATCGAAAAAATTGTGAATAGAGAAATAACATTCTAGCATATTTAACCATTTTTCTAAGGCATTTGCATCTATTTGACCTTCAAATACAGGAATATAAAGATTAAATTGTACCTTGAAGGGAGAGGTTCCTCCAAAGTGGTCGCTTGATGAAGATGTGCATGTCGCTATCCACAAGCGTTGAAGGATGTGGAAAAAATTCTCCATCACTTTGTCCCTCTGTCGCATGAGAGCTTGCTCAAGCAATCGGTTAATAGAATCTTTTGCTTCACCATTTTTATTTTTTGTTTCCATAGAGGGTTTCTTGAGCGTGCGAGAGTGATTCTTCTTCAGAGAGACAAGCTCGAGACCCAACTTGCTATACTTGGACCTCGTCGAGGACATGCACTGAAAAATGATCAAGAGCAGCCTGTTCTGATACCAGTGATCTAGATTATTTTTAGAATGAAATGAAAGTAGAGATATTATAATGAAATACACATAAAAAATTCCAGAAACAGAGAAATACAACAATACATGATTTCTATTATTGAAATAAATGTACAGAGACTGTAAAAATACAATGCAAGACTCGCTAGAATGGTGGCAGCTTTATCTCTGAGAAGAGATGTGATGGCTATGCTCATTCACAAGAAGATGATTACAATAAGGCTATGAAGTCCTTTTTAAGATAAACATGAATTCCAAAATCCTAGACATCCAAAAACCTAACCCTAGGAGATGAAGCGCCAAAAGTCATGTGGGCCCCATTGGGGTAAGTTAGTACATCAACTTCTCGGGGTCGTAACGTTTGCATGCGATCTTTGTTTTAGGCATGTGATAGCCCATTGGAAACGTCTTTTCGAGAACTACGCATTATGCCTTGAAAATTTGACTTTGTCTATAGTTTGACTATGGAAAGCCAAGAACAAATTGTTTAGGGCTCCAAAACGGCTCTAGAAGTACAGAAAGATGTAATGACATGAAAAATTCAAAAATAATCCAGTTGGAATAGGTGGGAGGCCACCAATATCCACCTGGATACTATGTAGAGATTCAAGACAACATAACCCACAATTATAGAGAAATGTTCCCATTAGAGAGAAACATGTTGAACTGAAAACTGTCAAGATGAGCTAGTTGGAATTTGGAGCAGGTGGGTGGCCACCAATATCCACCTAGATCATGTAAGTAGGGATTATACTTCATGGTTATCTTTAATTTTTGGCTAAATATTCATTAAACTTATATGTACAAGTTTATAATTGAGTGGGATATGAGAAATATTAATTATGCCTTCAAACTTTGACTTCGTCTACAGTTTGATTGTGGCAAGCCAAGAAAACACTATTTATGGCTCCAAAACGGCTCCGGAAGTACAAAAATATGTACTGACATGAAAAATTCCAAAATAATCTAGTTGGAGTAGGTGGGAGACCACGAATATCGACCTGGATATTATGTAGAGCTTCAAGACAACATAACCCACATTTATAGAAAAATGTCTCCATTACAGAGAAATATGTTGAACTAAAAACTGTCAAGATGAGCCAATTGGAATTTGGAGCAGGTGGATGGCCACCAATATCCACCTAGATAATGTAAGTAGAGATTATACTTCATGGTTATCTTTCATTTTTGGCTAAATATTCATTAAACTTATATGTACAAGTTTATAATTGAGTGGGATATGAGACCCTTTATATGAGACTACATAAACCCTTTAAACCAAGACATAAATTATAATTGAGATCTAGTTATAAGTGCGAAATTGTGTTTAATAAAGAAGTACATGACAAACATTTCATTAAAAAATTATGGAATGTATGTCACTTATTTAAAGAAATCATAATGGTATGTCATCTTCAATTATTCGTTCATGATTGGCTTTTGACATTTTCCATTTTCTAACTTTAGTTTTTTTACTTGATTGAACCTCTATTAACTTTATGTGAGCTGCACATACCAAATGACTATATTGACAACTTATGACATCCGAATGATAGTCTTGAAAGTGAACATGACAATCGGTTTGATGGGTTTCTTGAATAAAAATAACCTTTCAATACGATGGATCATTTTTCATATATAAAACCGTTATCATCAAAATATTCTAATAACCTCATATTTCCTTTTGTGCAACGCATCAAATAATATTTCACATTTTCAGTGTTGTCTATAGGTGCAACCACAACAAAGACATCTCCTGTAAATAATTCAATATGTTCCAACGAGCAGTTCGCGCTAGATTATCACACATGCATGTGCCATTAAACTCATCGAAATTTTATATATCCAACTTACAAGTACATCTACAAGTTGTTTAAATATTTAACAAATATATTTTCAAATAATTGAAACATAAATTACCTTCACTAACAAGATCAGAAACTCTATCACCATCAACTGACACTATAGTTTCATTTGATTCGATATCCTCTAAGCTTGCAAGTGGAATTTTCCCTTTTATATTAAGTTTGGTATTTCTCCAAGCTTTAACATATTCTGCATTTTCATTTTCGCAAATCTCTATGGAAATTATGTACTCTATGCGAACTGAACAAAAACAAGATTCATTTCTTCTATCAAATGAAAACACATTTTGACAACATTTTGTTTTAACTTAATGCACTTTTCACATCCCACGTATTGTACCATCCTCATATGGGATTGATCTATTTACATCTTGGTTTCCAACATACCAAAAAAACCTGCACAAGACAAGAACTTGTTACCTTGAAATCTATCAAGAACATGATTGAAGGTCATATAAATTTGAACATGTGAATACAAATATCATGTGTACATGTGTAACATGTATATATACACACACCAACACACATGCCTTGACGGATTATTTTCATGGCTTAGCGCCAATTTGCACCATTCAACAACTTGATCAACAGATTCTAAATGATTGGCATGAGATTTCATCTGATACCTTCAAAGTACTCATTTTACACATGCCCCTACACCATTGTGCTCTCCTTTTCCATGACCAGTCTCAAAAAAATTCCAACAATGTGTAATGTTTGATTTCTTGTGAAGACAACACAACCAATAGAATGATCGTGAAGATTTGAACTGACCTTCACATCCATTTGACCATATCCAATGTTGATTGAATCCGATCCCACGTTCTTTCAATGAATCATAAAATTTATCAAAACAATGTTGTACATAATCTGTATAGTGTGCTCGATCATCACTTATATAAAAGTGATATTATTTAATAACATGTCGATTATCATTGGTGCTTTCTATGTTATCAAAATTTTGTTGACCATGTCTATATAGAACGTGGACAAATATAATGACCTTTATCGGAATGATAATATTCACTATGTATTTCTTTTTGTCTAGAGAATGTGTAATTCTCTGCAAAATCAACTACAAACAAAATTGTCCTTGGTGGAAACACTTCACCGGATTGTTTGAATTGCAGATCTTTCCATCGATCTCTATGTGAACGCTTGGTGTATTTATAAATTTATTCCTCAAAATTCTTCAAAAAATATATCACACAGATTTTATCTGCTTTCAAATCAATCTTTTTGGAAATAACATTTGAAGAATGTGGAGACCTGCTGCTAATATATTCATATCTCTTCCAATTGTCTGTTATATTAAAAAAGGATTGATCATTCATATCAATAGGATACTTTGAGTGGAAAAAACTTAGATTTCCACAACGATCACATTTCTTTCCACCAACACTTTTTTTTTGGTAAAATAATTCATCACTTTCTCTTTCACATAGAATTTCAGATATAAAAGCATCGAATGTGGAAGGAGGAGGTGAACTTGGCCATAATATTTCACCAAAATTAAGAAAAGTGTTGTAATACAACTCAAATTTCACATGATAATGACAACAACAAGTGTCATGAATAATGATGGGTCTAAAAAAACATGGTTTTTGTTGCACAAATGTATTGATGGGAATTTTAACTTCTTTGTGCTCTTCTTTGAACTTATTGAACACTTTTATTTGTGTCATTAAAAATATATGGTTTGGATGTTCTTCATATTGTTTTCATGTTATTCTTTGTCACAACACATCCCTTGTATGTGGTGAAATGTTAACCAAAAATTACGGGCCGATTCTTTAACATTTTTTGCAAGTCTATCTTTGTAGGGTTGTCTAGAAATAATTGTCCAACAAACAAGTTCATCATTTGCAATCAAAATTTTCTATGTTTGTACAAAGTTTTTCTTGAGGTTGTCATCGCTTTTGTCATGTGTTGTATCAAATGATCTTTTATATTGCTAGATGAAACACCTGTTGTTTGTATCACTCTATGTGCAACACTGACATCTGTTTTTAGAGATTTTCCAAAAGCTTTTAATACACTAGTTATATTGTCAAAGACATTCAGTTTCACTTTTGTATCTTTTGTTGACTTTTGAATACCAAATAATGATGTAGCTTCTTTTAACTTTCTTGACTTTATTAGATAGAGTAAAAGTTGAACTTGTAATATTACTAATTCATTTTTGAAAAAAGTATTACATATTCTTAACACGATATCTTATATAATGCTTAACTTCTTTCTTCCCAAATTTGTCAGTATCAACATTTTCTAACATTTCATCATCAATGTTGATAGATTCTCCTACATATTTCAATTTAAAGTTTATATTGAAAAACAAAACCCAAATATAAATTCACTAAACTATATACAAGTGTTCATCTTATATTATCTAGATTTATGTACATACCTATAGGTGATTCGACTTCTGGTTCAATTTCGATTTCAACGACTTCATCGACGTTATGAGGCAAATCTATTTCTATTTTTTGAAAAACATCAAATCTGAATTACAATCAATTATATTTTAAACAATAATTTAAATACATGAATTCTATACTTTTAATATAGACAATATGTACATTTATACCTGGTTTGACTTGTTCTTGTTGAAAATATATATTTACATCATTGTTTCTTTCTTAAATATTTTCATGTTCTAGTTTCTTTCTCCAATAATGCTCTTTCCTTTGTTCGTTATGGCGAGTTTCATCTCGAGTTAGATCGAATTTTCTCTTGCACAAACTTTTGTTTCCCATGAGTATAGTTATTTGTAAAAAAAATTAAAAAATTCAACATTTCAGAATAGTTTCGAAAAACTTCATTGTCACAAAAATTATTCAAAAATATTATCAAGAATTTTATAAGAAATGTTTAAAAAAAATTACTCTTAAAAAAATTCTCTTTAATATAATAATAAATTTCTTATGAAAGCCTTCACCTTGAAAATAATGTTCAAGTAAGTTTTCACCTTGAAAATAATGTTCAAGTAAGTCTTCACCTTGAAAAAATGTTCAACAAAGCCTTCACCTTGAAAAAATGTTCAATAAGGTCTTCACCTTGAAAGTAATGTTCAAGTAAGTTTTCAACTTGAAAAAATGTTCAAAAAAGCCTTCAATATATAAATTGTTATTCTAATAAAAACTTGAACTTCAAAATGAGAAATGATTTTTTTTTTTGGTCGGAAAACATCAACCACCTTGTTCAAAACAACGAAAAAGATCATCCAAGTAGCGAAAAACATGATTCAAACTTTTTCTTAGGGGCTCCACATATGCAAAACTATGAAATGTGTGAGTGAATTGTGTAGAATTGGTTTGGCAGAAAGCGTATTTATAATATTTGGCGCCAACTGAAATGAAACGATGCGTCACTTCATTTTTCCCAGCCGACGAAATTCTCTCACCAACCTTTCGGCCGAAAAAACTATTGTTCTGCTGAAAAAGTGAGGAATCAATTTTTTTCTACGAATTCCATTAAAACAATATATTTTGGCCGAACAAAATATGTTTCGGACGAAAGATTGTTTCAGTTGAAAACTTGTAAATGGAACTGTTTGCAGGAACCTAAGAATTCCCTCTAGCTTACTTGAAATTTGGAGGTTGTGGACTCCTCCGAATACTCCGAATTTAGTTTCGAAATTGATATCATCATTTGCAAAATTGAATCTACTTTCAATGGATATAATTTGTTTTCATTTTCATTATTTTTATCTAATTTTATTTAATTTTATAAAAACATCACTGCATAATATTTTCAGGTGACATTATGATTCAATGAAATGGAATATCCATATCTCTAAAAATACATAGTGGAAAATTATGAAAAAATTATATTCAAAATCCTTAAACTGTTCTCTTCAAAAGGGTATTTTTAGATTTTACTTTTAAGTAAAAAATAATATAGATACAAGGTGGGGGAAAACATGTGTTTAAAATATGCAACTTTTTCAGCTTGGTCAACTTCAAAAAATTATAGAAATTATAATATTCATCCATTAAATTCAAAACTATAGTCATAAGAAACTAGAGTCTCTATAGATTGTTGTGGTATATTGCATTTGTCAAAAACAAAATTTTAATAGTAGATACATTGTTGGGGGAAACCATAACGCATTATCATTCCTTTTATTTTTAAGGAACATACTGTGAAACAATTGCCAAATTGACAAATCAAATCTCAATAAAAATAATTTGAAAAATAGTTAGTAGAAAACTAACGATTTTTTTCACAAGTTTTGTTTTTACTATAAAGTGAAATTCTAAATAAAAAAAAATGCTTTTGCTTACCGGAAGTTGAAGAACTTGTGAAAATGTAGTTTTTGTTTTCTCATAAAACAAGCAAAATGGACACCCATCTTCATGATTTTACATGTGATATTTTTTTATATATTATTTGTGATTCAATTTTAAGGGTTAAAGATAATAACACATGTATTGCACTTAGTCTCATTCTTCAAAGGTGACTAGAAGCTTACCAACTAATAAATGAGTGACAACAATACAATTAAGGGAAGTTTTCACTTAATTAACCATAATTAGTCTCCTTATCTTCAACTGATATTCCAATTTCAACATTCATGAGATTTTCATGAACTGCTAATATATGCGATGATACACATAGTCACATGGGCAATGTTATTTCCTAACATGGTTAAACTCAACAATATAATCATAGTTTTATTTCTTGATATATACTAATCATAGAAAGTAACCATCGTAGATCCATCTTAACTCTGGATCTATCATGCGTCGAGAGGGATCAAATCCATCGAGGTGCAAACCTCCATTTAGAGTGAAAAACTTGAGGAAAGGTTTGCAGCTCGATGGATTTGATCCCTATTGGCGCATGATAGATCTAGAGTTAAGATGGGTCTATGTTGGTTCCAATTGCGGGCAGGAATGTGGAATTTTTAGATGATAATATTTATCTATATGTATATGCTTAAGTTGGACTTGACACTTTGAAATTTACATCATTATGAATCCAAATAATAACAAAGTAACAATGTTTAGTGATAAATATGTTAAATAATAAAAAAAAAGAATTGTTAATATATATACACTACATCATATCATTAAGAAGTGATATGAGGAAGATATTGAATAACTCATATATTACATAGTAATTGATCTCAATCTATCTTCTTCCACTTTTCTATTACACACACCTGCACACTTTCCCATCTTTTTATATAGATCATATGGAAATGGAGGTTGAAATTGGAGACCATTTAAATCTTTAACTGGAGATAATGCGCTAAAAGTGAGACCTTGAGGAATTTTAGACCTTCCTAGTTTTCACATTTTATATATATTAATATTATTTAAATGGTTTTAATGTGAAAATATTAATAGATAAATCACACCTAACTAAACAAAGTATAAGAATTCAACTTATATCTCTGTTTTGAAATTGGTTTTCACTAAGTTATTATTAAATTCATTTCGCTTGATAATTTGTAGTATCTCACAGTTGAGATCAATATAGAGGATTAATTTCCTGTGTATCATTTCTTCTATTAATTAATGCATCGAATCATTTTTCACGGTGATACTGACATCAATATAGAGGATTAATTTTGTTCATATCATTTCATCAATTAATTAATGCACTGAATTATTTTTCATAGTATTATCATTGAAGTCAATGCACTCTATTGTTTTATGTTATATCATTGTTAAAATGAATACAACTACTCTATTATGCTAAATCATTTTACATTGTATCATCACTTAAATCAATGCATATTTTTTGCATTGTGTCATTATTGAAATCAATGCAACTAATTGATCTAAATCCATTCTGTGATCTCTAAAATCAATGCATTGCATTGTTTTGCATTATGTCATTATTGAAATCATAACAACTAATTGCTCTAAATCATTTTCCGTTGTACCATCTCTAAAAAAATGCACCCTATTGTTTTGTGTTATATCATTGTTGAAATCATTAGACTCCCTTATTTCTCTAGATTATTTTTTTAATAACATCACCGAAATCAATATGCGTTATTGTTTTATGTGATATCATTATCACTGAAATCAATCCACCCTATTGTTTTATATTATATCATTGTTAAAATGAATACAAATACTTGATTATGTTGAATCATTTTTTATTGTACCATCACTTAAATCAATGCACATTGTTTTGCATTATGTCATTATTGAAATCAATGCAAATTGTTTTGCATTATGTCATTATTGAAATCAATGCAACTAATTGCTCTAAATCATTTATCATTGTGTCATCACTAAAATCAATGCATAGTATTGTTTTGCATTATGTCATTATTGAAATCATAGCAACTAATTGCTCTACATAATTTTTCATTGTACCATCTCTAAAATAAATGCACCCTATTGGTTTGTGTTATATCATTGCTGAAATCATTTCAACTCCCTTATTTCTTTAAATAGTATTTTTAATATCATGAATGAAATCAATATGTCTATTGTTTTGTGTTATATGACAATATGCCTGATTGTTTTGTATTATATCATTGAGTGCATGCATTCAATGATTGATATTGCATTCTCTTTTAGTTTCCATGATTGGAACATATCAATAATATAAATCCAAACCTCCTAAATTTTGAAACATTATTCATTTTGATAACTGATTAAAGCATAATTATATATCTTGAAAATCCTTGAATCAACATCTTCATATTGAACTATTATATCAGTAATATATTTAATCCCAATATACTAACTTCACTACTTTTGTCATATTAGACTCATTAAAAAGTTATCTTATATATTTATATGATACATAATATATATGCAATAGTTCGTGCTAAATTTAAAGTCTCCAAACAATCAACATATTATGGAAATTAGCAAGTAAGAGAAGGTTGGTCATGTAACATAAGTTTGATATTGATCTAGATTTAATTTTCATCTTAATAATTATTTAGGAATATTATTGAAATTTGTAATAATTATTCAAAATATTTTACTCTGATTTTCATTGTTTTTATAATTAGTTATTGCTTTCAAAAATATATCAACATAATAAAACCATGGATAAGACCCTAAAAACAAACCCTAATTCAAAAATAACCTTCATGCACGAATAAGTCAATAGATAGATGCGGATTATACACACTATGAATTACTAAATTTAATCTAACATATGATCCATCAGTGATCATGTAAATTCTATAATCGTATCCCCCACTCTCAACATTTTTTTAAGGTTGGACTAGGTACCAACACAAATAACTTATGAACTCATGGCTCTAAAATTTATCTTAATTCTATCTCATGAACAAGGCATTTCTCAAATTCATTTTTTATGGAGACTCTCTGCTTATGATTCAATGGATAAGAGGAGAATCCAATTTGCACAACTTCATTCAAGAACCTCTTTTTCATGACATTCTATTACTGAAATCAAACTTCTCTCACATCTCTTTCAAGCATGTTTACATGGACAAGAACAATGAAACATAGAGGCTATATAGAGTAGCCCTGGAAAATGGGATCTGGAAGATCATTGACAGCACCCGTGGACACTCCTTTGAATATGTTCATCCTCCTTGGTTATAAGTTTCCTTTGATAAATATTCATCTCTATGATCTATGTCTCTTTATGAAAATACAAAACGAACTCCTTCTGGAAGACTAGTTGAACTCTTTTAGTGTATAAATATGACTATTCTTTATTGAAAATTTTGACAAGAATTGTATATGATGTTTCACTAGTATAAATCTCATTGTAGGTTTATTTGAAAGAAAAGTTTGGAATTGTAGGTGAAAGTCTTTTAACTAAAAGTATAGATATCTAAAGACAATTTTTGAATAATCTTTTAATATCTATCACTGTCATTTTGTTTTTATCAATAAAATTATTAAAAGAAATTCCATATATATATATATATCAAATTTAAGAATATGATCTACATACATACATACATACATACATACATACATACATACATATACATATACATATACATATACATATACATATACATATATATATATATATATATATGTATATATATATATATATATAAATGTAAATATATATAAATATATATGTAAATTATTATATATATATATAAATGTAAATATATATAAATATATATGTAAATTATATATATGTACTATGTAAATATATGTATATATATGTAAATATATATATATGTATATATATGTATATATAATTATATATATATATATATACATATATATATATATATATATATATATAATAAACTTCAATCTAAAATAAGAATATGATATCACATAATATTGATCTTATTGTTTCAGTGATAATTATCTCTATTGTGTCTATGTGCATGATAGATCCAGAGTTAAGTGTGCACTCATTGGATCATTTGTTAGGGAGGAAAATATTGCTTAATTTGTTTGCATGTTAAATGATATGGAATCTAACATATATGACATAACCATCATGGCTCTGAACCATAGATATATGTGAATAAATATTGCCAAGTTTCAGTGAAATTAAATATTCAAAGTAATATTAAATATATAAAACTTGGCAATTATAATATAATATATACAATATGCAATTAGGTTTTAGTGATATTGAATATGCACTTGCAATGAAATCTCATCATGGTTATAACACAATTATTCATGGCACACATGAAAAGATATATGTCATATATGTTAGATTCCATATCTCTTCCAACCTATTCCAAAGGTTTTCCCTGGGAACCACGTCAAAAGCATTTTTAAAGTCAACAAAACAACAAAAAAGATTGGTTTTAGTATTGCGAAACTCCTCTACAATACTAAAACCATAGGTTGTAGTATATCTTTGTTTTAATTTTTTACATTAAAGTATACATTGTTTTTTATTTAGTATTGTTTTTTAAATGTACACCTTTCAACTATAGGTTGAGCACAGAAGGAATTAAACATCTCCTTCTCTTTCTTTTTAAACTTTTACATTAAAGCGGACATTTTTTATTTATTTAGTCAATATTGTATATATATTTTATTTAGTAAGAAATGATTTATAAATTTTGTGTTTATGGATAATGTTTTTTTTACATTTTAATTGCAATGAATCTATATTGTAGAGTAAGGCCTCGGGAATATCAAGTGAGGTCCAAAATTCTCAACAATATACTTGGTTGAGTACTCAGACCACTTGCATTATAACCAAAACACTCATCCACTCAAGGTAACCCATCAGAATTTATAATTTATAATATTATAATATATATACTAATAATAAGAAAAAACATAATATTGAAATAGTTTATCAAAGTATAATAATAATAATTAAAATAATGTTATTGTGTGAATTATATATATATTTCATCAAAAGGGGGAGCTCGGGAATTATTCATCTTGATGAAGGTTACACAATTTTCTTCGCAACAACTCTGGGTGAGGCCTCAAACAATTTCAGTGAATTCATGGCTATAAAACTCTTGTTATTACTAGCCAAGGAAAGAGGAACCTCCCAACTAAACGTACATGGGGACTCCATGTTAGTTATAAAGTGCATGAAGGGCACTCACTCTCTTCACAACTACACACTACAACAGTTGATGGATGATATCAAAAGATCACTTACGTTCTTCTCACATATCTCTTTTACACATGTTTACAAGAATTAGAATGAGGAAGCAGACTTGCTTTCAAAATATGGATTGGTCTTGGACCAAGGCATATGGAAAGTCTGGGAAAAGGCCAGCAGAGCTCGTCAAAATTTCTTCTGTCTATCCGATTGAGCATCATCTAAGATTTCTTGACTTTAAGATGATATTTCCAGAAGATACATGTATTTTTGAGCTGTATATTTTTGGATGTGTTGGTTGTTGGATTGGGCTATGTTGTATTTCATCCATGTTTATGTATTTAGTTTATTGTTGGTCTATGACTTTAACTATTCTCTCCTACTTTGTTGGAATATGGTAAGTTGACTATGCTCTCCTACTTTGCTGGAATATGGTAAGTTGTATAGCCACAGGGGCATCTGATGATGTAATTTATTCTACATGAATAAAATTACTTGTTTTTTTCTCTAAAAAAATATAAAAGTATATTTATAATATATATATTTTTTTGTCTGGCGGAATCAACAACTAGTTGGGCACGTGCTTGTGTTACACGTGGCCGTGTTATCCAACTGCTACCACTATAACCTCCAGGTGTGACCATGATGCCCCTTACGCGACACACTTTGTAAGTCGGGGGGAATTGAACTCGAAACCTCATGGAACTTCATTTTCACGGCACTTGCCAATTGAGCTGCCCCCTCGGGGGCAAGTATATTTATAATATTAATATAGTTCACGTTAAACATATTATTAAATATAATAGTTTTTAAATTTATTTATATATAAATATATTTTATTATTAAATATTACTTCATTTTAGTAATATTAATATAATATAATTAGGATTATTGGGGAGGAGTGTCATAATAATAAAAACAATCTACTTTGTTGTTTCATTGACTTTAAAAAATCTTTTGACATAGTATCAAGAACAAACCTCTGGGATAGTTTGGAAGAGATGAAAGTGCCTTTCGAATTGCGGGTTGGTGCAATAAGGTTGTATGAGAAAGTTATTGCCAAGTTTAGGAACAATGTGTTGATTAAGGTTGGTTGTCATTGATGTCAACCCTTGAAGAAAGCCCGGTAGCAAAAATGTTTGGGTAATGGACCCAAGTTTGGTTGATGTACAGATGAATCATTATTGTCTTCTCATGGTTGATAAGAAGTACATATGGATGAACTCCAAAGTGGTCCCCTTATGGTGAAAGCCCTCATGGGAAGACGCTTTGCGGATTGAGTTGCGGAAGAAGTATGGTTAGAGAACCCATGATTATTTGTGGAATATTGAGATGAAGGTCAATGAATTTGTCAGTGAAACTATCATATATGGATAGTGTTTTTCATGCCATTTCTAGTGGTATGTGGAACGTTACATAACTCTTCACGGTTAGAGAGTTCTGGCCATGAGAAGTTGGAGAACCCATGTTTGGGTAATGGAACCAAGTTTGTTTGATGGATAAGGGTATGAGATTTTATATATTTTAAGGTAATAATAATATACATGGATAGTACATGTCATTCCATTTTTGGTGGTATGTGGAACGTCACATAACTCCTCACGGTTTGAGAGTTACGGCCTTACGAAGTTGGAGGACCCTCATATGCCATCTAAAAGCCCCAAAAGGTCAAAGTAGTCAAAGTGGTTTAAGAGATTTTAGAAGGTAAATAATAAAGTGAAGTGATGAGTGTACTATAATTCAAACTGAATACAAAATAAATTATTTAAATAATAAATTTAATGGATAAATTAGAAGTGGGTTAACCCTAAATTAATGAAAGTGGGCAAAGTGACCTAGAAGATGTTTTTAAGAAAACTACTTGGAGAGTATAAATAAGAGGCAAGGCTCTCTCATTTTAATCACACTTGAGAATATTGAATACCTATAGGTGTCTGAGTTAACCAAAAAAAATCTAATCCAAATTTCTGAGGGAAGTTGAAGAAAATAAGGCCGGAGTTCAAGGAACGATAAATTATTTTGATGATGCTTTCTAAGGTATGTTATTTACAGGTCATCTCACCATTTTCGCAATAGATTTTTTTTCTAGAATGATTCAAACCGTGAAATTGCTATGCCATTTTAAAAACATATCCAAGTATCTGTGCCAACAAATTTATCTTGTGGGTAGTTGTATTTTTGGATTTACACTCCGTGGAAAATAAGGTTTGTGGCTAGTCCTGAAACTAGTCAAAAATAGGTGTTTCGGGTAAAAATGTCACAACTTATTCATAATAGATATAAATTCAGTAAGACAAAATGTGTTGGTTAGAGTACCGTCTATAGTATTTTTTGTAATAGTTTTAGATCGATTCAAAAAATATTCCATGTGGGGCACGCTCTACAAGGTCACTCTCTAGAATAAGCCAAAATTCAGCAAGGTATGTCATTTTTTTTATAACTCTTTTTCTTAGATGTTATAAGTAGTGAAACCTAGAGGAATTGCATAAAACACACTGAAGAACATTGTGTATCAGTTTCATATATTTATTCATTACAGGTACAAAGTTGTGATTATTTCAAGTTAGGGTTGTTGACTAATCCAAAACTAGTCATGTGAGACTAAATAAAAGTTTGATGAAAATGCTAGTCTCTTGTTGTTTAAAGTTAAGGAAGGTTTGTAGGTATGTGATCATATACACTAGGTCTATTACAGTGTTACAAATCATATTTGGACGATGAAATTGATGAGGGATTTTGTTTGAGGTACAAGTTGGGTACATGGTTGAGACAAGTAGTTGATGAGTTGGCACATACATGAGGTGTATAGTTGATGATGTTGGTACATATTGATGAGTCATAGTTGATGAGTACTTGACATATGATTGGTACATACTTGGTACATGGTTGGTTGCACTTGTTTATGATACAGGTTGATTACAGATTGTTTGGTACAGGTTAGTGCATGGTTGATGCACTTGTTTACGGTACAGGTTGGTGCATGGTTGATGCACTTGTTTATGGTACATGTTGATTACAAGTTGAGGTACAGGTTGATGCGTGGTTGATGCATGGTTTAGGTTTATTGGTACATGTTTACATTGGTATATCTCATAGTGATAGTGTGACAGTGGTTCTATCATTCTACTTCTACTTCAAGGCAGTTAGACATGTTAAGGACAGGTGGTTGTAGCTGGAGAACATAGGGGGTTGTAGCCTTCTTCTGGTTGTAGCAGAAAATTGGGGAGTTGGAGTTTCCCTCAAGTTGTAGCCTAAGAAACTAGGGGGTTGGAGCCTCCTTCCAGTTGCAACTGGAAAACAAAGGAATTTGGTGCTTCTAATGATTGTAATTCTTCAAGACATATAATAAAAAACATTATGTGGTTTTCTCCCGATTTGGGTTTCCACGTAAAACACTGGTGTATTGTGTATGTGTGTGATTGTTCATTTTTTATTGCTCATTATTGGATAATAATTCTACATTGATATAACACCTGGATTATTTGGAGAAAAAGGATTATAATTACACTATTATTGATTCACCCCCCCCTCTCAGTAATCCAACACAATGAGGGTTGGCTAAAAGAAATTAAGTGCAATATTGGAATCAAGAAAGGTTGTCCCTTGTCCTCTACCCTTTTTGGCATATACATTGACAAGTTGGAATATTGTTTGGAAGAAGCACGTTGTGTGAGCCCAAATCTCATTGGTATAATCATCATTCTTATTCTTTATGTTGATGATATTGTTCTTATGGCAAGGAGTCCCCACAATCTTGGCAAGCAACCAAAAATCCTCAAGGATTTCTGCTCCAATATGTGTATGATTGTTAGTACTGACAAAAAAATTTCATGATAATTAAATGATCCGGATTATTTTCGGAATGAAATGAAAGAAGAGATATTACAACGAAATATACATACAAATTGCCTGAAATAGAGAAATACAACAATACATGATTTATATTAATGAGAGAAATGTACAGAGACTGTAAAAATACAGAGTGCAAGACTCTCTAGAATGGTGGCAACTTTATGTCTAAGAAGAGATGCGACGACTACGCTCATTCACAAGAAGATGATGAGTACAATGAGGATATGAAGGCCTTTTTATGATAAACATGAATGCCCAAACCCTAAACATCCAAAAACCTAACCCTAGGAGATGAAGTGCCAAAAGTCATGTGGGCCCTGTTGGGGTAAGTTAGTACATAAACTTCCCGGGGTCATAACTTTTGCATATGATCTCTATTTTAGGCGCGTGATAGCCCGTTGGAAAGATATTTTTGAGAACTACGCAATATGTCATAAAAATCTAACTTCTTCTACAGTTTGACTATGGAAAGCCAAGGAAACATTGTTTAGAGCCCCAAAACACCCTGGAAGTACATAAATACGTACTGACATGAAAACTTCCAAAATAAGCCAGTTGGAATAGGTGGGAAGCCACCAATATCCACTTAGATTTTTTGTATGGATTTGGGACAACCTGTAAGTTCATAACCCAAAAATACAAAGAAATGTCCCCATTACAGAGAAACGTGTTGAACTAAAAACTGTCCAGATGAGCCAGTTGGAATTTGGAATAGGTGGGTGGCCACCAATATCCACCTGGATCATTAAATCCAATAAGATCACCTACAATACTTCCATATATGATACCAACAACTTGGAGGAAGTGCCTTCATATAAATATCTTAGAATCAATATTCACCACAAGCTCAATTGGAATTATAACATTGACAAAAGGATAAATGGAGGGTGGAAAGCTTATTACAGGCTTGGAAACAATTGTAAATAAACGAATATTTTGATATGGGATAAGAACAAACTCATATTTTATACTCTCGTTACTCTTGTTATTTTATATGGATGCGAAGTTTGGGGATGAAATATATCTAGAGAGTCGTGGAGAAAGATAGAGAAGATCCAAAAGAATTTTATAACTTATAGTCTCAAAATTAAAAGAAATACACCCCATCGTATCCTCATCATAGAAGAAAGCCTTTCCCCCATTGAGTGCACCACTATGACCATATACTTATTGTGTAAGAACAAGTTAAACAACATGAAAGACAAGAGGCTTCATAAAATTGCTTTAAACTCCAACCAAAAGCACCTTTGGTTCAAGTTGGGATGGCATAAGAATTCCCAATCTTGGTTAAACCATTGGGGATTAAAGGAAGAGATCATATTACGCAATAAGAATACTATTAAAAAGATTGTTACATCAAAATTTAAGGAAAAAATGTGGTGGGTAAAGAAAATTTGAGAAAAGTTTGACAAGTGTAAAGAAAAAAATGAACATTGCTAAAATAAGAACAATTTCTCATTAGCTCCATAGTGAAACACAAAACTCTGTCACCTTTATGAAACTAAGAGGGTTGAATATGAAAAACACTTTCTCTTGGTCACACTACCAACCTTCATAACCTAATAATTATTTGACAACCACATACTTAACACATTAAAATATAAATACATACATACATAGTATATGTCAAAATGTGATTCTACACATATTTAACGAATTAATATTATTAATGTGGTTGTTATCAGTAACCAGTGGACACNAACCTAATAATTATTTGACAACCACATACTTAACACATTAAAATATAAATACATACATACATAGTATATGTCAAAATGTGATTCTACACATATTTAACGAATTAATATTATTAATGTGGTTGTTATCAGTAACCAGTGGACACATAAAGATATGTAAAGTTATTAAAAGTTACTACAAAAATTTATTAAAATTATTAAATAATAATTAGTATTATTATAATATGTATTTATTAAAGTATAATAGAATAATATTTAATAAAAAATATTCTTAATGTGTTGAATATAAGTAGATGAACCTACAATAATACATTAATATTATTAATGTGATTATTACTAATAAATAAAAATGGTAATATGTTGAAAAAGAATATGTTGTTAACATAGAAGGATTCTAATTGAAATATTATAAACTAATTACGAGAGAAAACAAAGAAAAGAAAATTTGTAAGCCAGTAAAACATTTACATAAAATCCCGTGCAATAGTAAATAATCATATGAAAAGTGTTATCTTGTGCAATATCAGATAGTGGAGAAGTCTATAATTAAATAGTACCCTAACTCATTAAAAAGAGATTTTGATACTCCATAAACCTCTATTGATGGAGTAAAAACTCAAATAGTTACGTGATCGGGTTCGATGATGTATATTGTACTATACTATATCACAAACTATAAATTTCCAATACTATATTTGCCTTATTGTTCAGATTTTAGAAATTTGTATGGGTGTAAGCTAAAACCCAAATGTTTTGCACCTTTTCCGACTCCCATCGATTCCTGATTCTGACGGGTAGATTGTCTGGTTGGCAGCAACACTAATCTGACACCTCCACTCATCCAAACATCGTGACCCAAATCATTGTTACCGTGTGCCACCTCTACCATCCCTCGAAAAATGAGCAATCTTAACACCTAATGTGACGGTCGTCGGAGGTAATACATGCCTGTTGGCAGCCAACCCAATTTTTTTCGATTACTCTCGAAAGCTGCCTACACCCCTTGCGGTATCATGACAAATAATTGTCGCATTGTGTTAATGGACATGTTTCTCATTTTCTTCAACCATTACAATTCAATTTCGACTCAGTTTAAACAACTGCAAATGTGAAAACACCTATCTCGTTGATTATACTGTCGTCGTCTTTTTGATTTGTTGGTTGATATTTGATCACTGGTTTATCATATGATTGGTAAGGGTTTGTCAAACTTATGTTCTTAATCTTTGTCTTACCTTGATTACGCAGTTGCATGTATTTCACCATTAAACCTTTGGGCATGAAAGTTATTGGTTCTATTTATTGAAAGTTATAACATACTTGCGCATATTGTTTTATTCTT
>SNQJ01S0063464.1:16910-33091 GCA_010110895.2 Picea sitchensis
CCATCACATGGGCACACCCAACACTTGGGCACACATCGTCTCAACTCAGTCCAGAGGAGAACGACACACCCATCACATGGGCCCTCTCACAGATCGACTCAACTCAGTCCAGAGGAGAACGACCTGGAGAATGTCACACGACGATGCAATCATCAACACTCCCTCTCTGCTAGGGAGGCATTCTCCACCAAGCCAAGTCTCTCACGGAAGTACTCGAACTTTGTCCTGACAAGCGGTTTGGTGAAGACATCTGCAACTTGCTCGTGTGTAGAAAGGTATTGCACGTGTACTGCTTTCCTCTACACCATATCTCCGATATAATGGTATTTGATCTCAATATGTTTCGATTTATCGTGAAACACGGGATTCTCTGAGAGCTTCACACAACTCTGATTATCGCAATGGATAACAGTGGAATCCATCTCATGACTAAATAAATCTGCAAGGATCTTGCGAAGCTACACTGCTTTGCGGATTGCCACACATAACACTATGTACTCTACTTCTGCGGTACTCAAAGCCACAGAGCTTTGTTTCCTACTACACCAGGAAACCATGGCAGATCCCAAATTAAAACAACAACCAGATGTGCTCTTTCGGTGCATTGCGCTCCCTGCCCAATCTGCATCGGCATATCCCTACAATCTCATGTCTACACCAGAGGAATATCTCAGGCCATAACCAACTGTGCCTCGTAGATATCTCAACACATGCTTCGCTGCTATCCAGTGTGTCTGTCTCGGCTAACTCATGAACCGACTGAGTTATGAGTACATTCACTGCATAGCATATATCAGGTCTAGTGTTAACCAGATACATCAATATTCCAATCAATTGTCAGTAAAGATGTGGATCAATCTTGCCTAAATCAGTAGAAGCCACGTTCATTTTCTTCAGATCAATCACCATCAGTGTAGGCATGGATTTGCAATCTGCCATACCGAATTTCTTCAATATCTCCACTATATATTTTCCTTGACTCAAGAAAATCTCATCAGTCCTCTACTATACTTCTAGTCCCAAGAAGTAGTGCATCATACCCAGATCATTCATCTCGAATTCAGAAGTCAATGCACGCTTGCATTCAGCAATAAGACTTTATGAACCGATGAGGAATAAATCATCAACATACAGGACCAAAATCAGACACTCGTCACCAACAATATGATAATATAGGTTTGGATCAGCAACACTCTTGCTGAAGCCCAAACTCATCAGGAACCCATCCATCTTCTCGTACCAAGCACGAGGTGCCTGCTTTAGTCCATACAANCTTCAACCTGCACACATAAGATTTTTGCTCATGTATCACGAATCCATCTGGCTACTCAATGTAAACTTCTTCCTCAATCTCACCATTGAGAAAGGTTGTCTTTACATCCATCTGATGTAGTCTCCAACCCATGGATGCAGCTAGGGAAATGATCATACGGATGGAAGTGTATCGGGCTACTGGAGCAAATGTCTCCTCATAATCAATTCCCTCCACCTGAGAGAACCCTCTAGCCACAAATCTCACTTTGTACTTCTCGACACTTCCATCAGCTGCATGCTTGATCTTATAGATCCACTTGGAAGTCACCACAGACTTCCCTTTCGGTCTCGGAACAATATCCCACACATCATTCTTCATGATGGACCGATACTCTTTTTTCATGGCATCTTGCCATACCTGTTGACCTGCTACTTCTCCATAACAAGAAGGCCCAGTATCAATGATGTGGCTCATGGCTGAAACATAGCTCGAAAATCTCCATGGTTTCTTGCTCTCTCGGAATGTGCCTTGAGGCGCTGTATGTCCCTCTGCCTCCTGCAGAGTCTGTCGGGCCCAGGCAGGCCTTTTATGGACTACTGCAATGTCTCTGGGAACATCAACTGGAGCTACGAGATCAGCTGGATCAAATGGATCAATGATTGTCTCCCTCTGAACTGTTGAAGGGGGAGAAGGTACTGTCTCGCTGTCAATCTCCATCTTAGATTCTCTGGATCTTCGAAAGGCTATCTCTTCCTCAAAGATGACATCTTTGTTCACCTCAATCTGTCTCTGACCAGGGATGTAGATCCAGTATGCCTTTGAAGATTCACTGTACCCCACAAATGTACCCTTTCTTCCTGAAGGGTCTAGCTTGGTCCTCTTCTCCTTGGGTATATGGAAGTATACTAGACACCCAAATATCCTAAAGTGTCCAACCTCAAGCTTCACTCTGATGAAAGCTTCTCTGGGAGTCATGTTCTTCCAAATCTGATGAGGACTCCTATTATGAACATACACAGTGGTCATGGATGCTTCTCCCCATAGAATCATAGGTAGATTTTGATCATGTATCATCGCTTTGGTTGCCTCAATAATGGTCCTGTTCTTCCTCTTTGCAACCCCATTCTCCTGAGGATTATAAGGAACGGTGTACTCCCTCTTGATCCCTGCCTCAATATAGAAATCATTGAAATCCCTGGAGGTGTACTCTCCTCCATTATTTGATCTCAGCACCTTGATCCTCCTCCTGGTTAGGTTCTCAACCTGAGCTTTAAACTCTTGAAATCTCCCAAGGACTCCATCCTTGGTCTTCAAGAAGTAAATCCTTGTCTTCCGAGAGTGATCATTGATGAAGAGCACATAGTACAAATATCCGTTCAAAGAAGCAACAGTCATGGATCCGCAAACATCTGAACGTATCAAGTCCAAGATCCCCTTGGATCTGTTGTCACTGCTCAAGAAGGACCCCTTGACATTCTTGCTAAGAGCACAACCTCTGCAAACACCATCATGTTGAACATGTATCTCTGGAAGGCATGTTACTATCTTCCCCAGAGCGGGAAGGGCTCTATAATGTATAGGAGCAAGTCTCTTGTGCCATAGCTCGCTCAGGCTGATAGTATCATATAACAGGGCCTAGACTGGTCGTACAATCAATCTGTATAAGCTATTTTCTCGAACACCAATCACTCAGGCAGATTCATATGTGAGTTCTTGTGCCATGCAAGAACTTTTCCTTCAGAGAAGATAACCTTGTAGCCTTTATCCTCTAAGGCGGAAACAGAAACAAGGTTCCTTTTCATCCCAGGTACATACAGTACCTCACTCAGCTGAAGTGGTATGTCAGAGTCTAGTTGGAATGTAGAAGTTCCAACTCCTTTCACGGTATATTTGGCATTGTCTCCAAGTACAACATGTAGACTAGATTCTTTCTCAACAAGGTCTGTCAGATGATCTCTATATCCAATCATGTGTCTTGAAGCACCACTGTCAATTAACCAAATATCACTATCAGTAGGAACCGTACCTGAGACTGTTGATATGAAGAAGAAAGCTTCATCTTTTATGTCTTCATCTCTCTAATGTGGCTCTGGATCAACATCGACAGTGGATGCAAGTTGTCTTCCTTTCTTCCTGGTAGGACAATTTCTCGCAATGTGTCCATACTTGTCACATCTGAAACACTGAATCCTTGAATTGTCTTTTCTGTGTTCATGACCTGAAGCTAATGAAGTTTTCTTGTCTTTGAATGCTTTGTTGAAAATTCTTCTATTTCTTCTTCCTTTCTTTGTATGAAAGGCAAGAGGATGATTGTCGTCATGAGGGGAGTCTTGCACTCCTCTGGCTATAAGTTTGGTTTCTTCCCGAGTGCAGTCTGTCCATAGACGATCAAATCCAGGTAGATCTGCTCGACCACTGATACTTTGAAGAAATGGTTCCCAATGTCTTGGAAGAGCATTGAGAGTAGTCAAGACAAGTTCTTTGTCTAATATGGTTTCTCCAATGGCACCTAGTTGATCTCTGATCTTTGAAATCTTCATGAAGAAGGTAGCAACGGTGTCAGCTTTTGTCATCTTGATATGTTGAAGTTGATTCTTCAATGTAAGAGCTCTGAGGGTGTTGTTACTCTCAAACATATTCTTCAATGCATCATACATCTCATAAGTTGTCTTTAGGGTAGCAATACGAGGTAGTAGGTGATCTCTTACTGAATAGATGATTATCTTCCTTGCTTTGACGTCATTTGCCTTCCAATCTTCCTTCTCTTCATCGATCACTGTTTCTGGTAGAGTCTTTTGTATCAAACTCAATAGGTCATCCTCTTCCAAGGTAATCTGTAGTCTTGATTTCCAAGAACTGAAGTTGCTTGATCCATCAAGCCTATCTTCCACCAAAGTTTTGTTCCTCGTGGTTTGCAGATTCTTCCACAAGCCCTAACGTCTAGGCTAGGAAACCTAATGGCTAGGCTAGGCTAGCAACCTTAGGTTTCGTTGGACTTATGACTGCGAACAATAAGCCTTGAAAGTCAGAAGAACACTGGTGAGCTGCAAAAACCCTTCAATGAGTTACAGAAACCCTAAAACCGAAATTCTGCAGAAACCCTAGAAACCCTAGGGCCAAAAATCAAAAGTTCTTTGATTTGCAATCTGAGAGTCTCTAGAGGTGTGTTGAAGAAGGCCGTACACTCCTATGCAAAAATTATCCCCAATGTTCCAGTGGAAGGCGCTGAAACTAGCAAAAGAAGGGGAGCCAATTTCTTTGCAGTTGCAGCCAGGGGGGGACTATTGGCTTCTTCAATGGCTTGTGCAATGGTCTCTTCAGGAACTCTGCTTTGATTCCATGTTGAATTTTAAGATGCTTTAGCTCATGCACATGTAGTTTATTTCATTTAGCATGTACTTGAACCATAAACAATGCAGCAATACCATACACAAGTGTTGCAATAACCAATATCACAAGAAGAATAACCATGCACAAGAACACAATAAATATCTTGGGAAAACCCTTCTCAAACAAGGGTAAAACCCAGCAATCCTTTGCTATATTCTCAAGAGAAGATCCCCCACACCATAGACCTTAGAACACAAGAGGGTGCTTACCAAAGCCTAGAACCTACCGCCCAAGAGAGGTGTGCACTTCAGTCGTACATGCACTTGCTAAAATTCCGAGATGACAAGTGAGAGTGTGTAATGCTCAATGGGGATTCACCTTTATTTATACAAGAACCGACACAGCAAAAGGTGTGTCTATTGGCACAATAGGGCCGACCTCATTAACTCAATAACATAATTAATCATTACACAATATTAATTATCTTTCTCATGGTGGGGCCAACTTGTACCCTTTACATCACAAATTAGGGTTACAAGTAAATCTTACTCTTAGACAATATAGCAAGGATCTCACACATCCACTAGTGCTCAGCCACGGAGAGGTTGCGGGTGGTCGTGTGCTTGGGCTCCCTTTGGTCTGTTCCTTCTTTCGGGCAATGGTTTTTCTTGCCTTTGTTGTTTCGCTCTTGGAATGCCTCATGTTTTCTCTGTCCAAGGGTTTGGGTTTGGGTTTGGGGTTGGGCCCTTTTGACATACCAAATTGCAATTCCTATTGCATTACCGTGATAACAAGGCGGGGTTGTCTTTTTAATGGAAGCTTGTCTTGTCATGGGAATAGGGTGAACTAGGTGGTTTCAGCTTCTCTATTTGGGAACACGTGTTTTGAGAATACAACAAATTGTAATGTCCCTTTTGTTAATGGGTTCTATTCTTCTCTTGGTATCGTTCAATTCAGTATTATTGATGCCAACAACCAAAACAAGATTGTAGGGAGCTAGGATTTTAATTTGGTCATCCCTGTTATTCGACACTCTGTCCCTACCTCGATTTCATTCAACAACAGTCGTTCACGAGGAGTGGGAACTAGTTACATTAGGAACAGGGGTTATATGTTTTTTACAGTCATGGATATTACAGGTAGAGAACTCCGGCAAATCCTTAGGCGCCATGAGGAAATTACCGAGACCAACCATTATGCCTTTCAACAGCTCTCAGTCCAAGTCAGAGATATGGAACAATTCTTTTCACGAAGAATAGAGAGTCTAGAAACTGAAAGTCTTATGTTGCAAAGTTTAATGATGCCTCATCCCTCTCAATCAATTTCTATTAATCAAGGTTCTGTTGCAACTCAGCATGGGAATTCAGAGTTTGGACAAAGGACCCCTAAAGCTATGCAAATGGAGATTGAGGAAAATTCTCCACAGGATAGCAGAGTGCATAAAATCAAAGACAATGAATCAGTTGGCTAATGTATTTCAAAGTTGTTTTTTTACTCGGACAATATGTCAAGGAATACTGTAATCAGTTAATATGATTTTTAGCTAGACTTATGTATAAGTCCTAAGTTGCACGAACCGGGGAAACATTTCTAAGTTTCCGAAATTGGGACGGTACGAAACAGGCCCTCAAAAAATGGAAATGTCGTATATAAAAAAATTAAAAAATATATATATATATAGGTTTTTTAAATAAATCATAATATTAGTTTTTTTAGTTTTAAATACTAAAAATAAAACATTAGTTTTATTAGTTTTATTTAGTTTAAAACATCAAAAATAAAATATATATATTAGTATTTTTAAATATATATGCATAAAAAATTAAAAATTAAAATATATATCACTGTTTGGGGGCCCCACGACCCCCTATTTGTTTTTTATTTGGCCTCTATAGTGCCTTGGAACGGTCGAAACGCACGTCGTATGAGCTGGTACGGCCAAGAAACGCAATCGGTCGTACCGTACGACGTTTCCAAATCGAGAAACGTCGTACAGTACGGCCAATGGCGTTTCCCGGTCGTACCATACCTGTACCCGCGTTTCGACTCGTTTTGGCGAGGAAACAAGGGGGGCATGCATTTCCTACAACTTAGTATAAGTCCTATAGGCTAGTAGGAGATAAAGACATATGGATAATTGAAAAAAAATTGTATAATTCATTTTTGGCTTTGGTTGTTTTCTTCGACACAGCAGATTATATATAATAGAAATATTTAGGTCCTTTAAAAAAAAAACTAGTAATTAATGGTAATATTAAATTCTTAGAGTAAAAGTAACATTCTCCCTTATCTTTCATTTTTTAAAGATAAAGGAGAATGTCACTTTTACTTAAATTTTTAACATTACCATTAATTGTTTCAAGATGTTTGAGAGTGCTTCCAACCTAATTGAACCTCATATGGAAAAAGTAGAATTTAAGGTCCCATTCAAAACTCAACAAACTTAATGGTTTTCAAGATTTCAAGATTGGCAAGATTGCAACGTTTCCACTAGATTCTATCATTTATGGGGGTATGGAACTGGCATTGAATCAAGAGCACCAAGCAATTTATGTACCTCAGTGTTGGTGGCATTGATTGTTGAGTGTTGGTGGCATTGACCCTAGTAAATGCTAAAAATGTACCCTTCACTCAAGTAAAATCACTTATTAGACATGTTAAGCTTTTTCTATCTTATTCTAATGCTTAGAGGGTACATTAATGATGAGGATCCTAATATAGACAATGATTTTGATGATATGTAGCTATTTGTTGTAACATGATTTTTTGGGAGTCTAGAGGCCATTTAGAGCCTCAATGTTGGTGTATTTTAGTTCAGAGATGGATTGCTCTCGACGTTATTTTGGTTATATGCAACCTTGCTATATACATGAGAAACTTTGCATATTTGTGCGTAACAGTTTGGATTCATATGGATGCACATGAATATATATTTTTTTTTCAAAATTTGAATATTTTATGTAGTTTTTGATCGACCGGTTTTTCGGTCTAGTTTTTTTCCAGTTCCAATCCATTTCACATTTTTGGGGTCAACCGGTTCAATGACCGGTCCGGTTCTAATAACATTGGTATGGATACTAAAAAAAGTGTGTAACAAAGTTCAAACAGAGATATACACATATTTCACCTTCAACTCGGGTGGAATATAATTCTGAAATTAGTGCAATGACCTTTGAACATAATCATGAAGTAAATTCAGTAAGTTTTGTTGAAGATGGTCTTTGTTAGAGAACTGGAAAAATCACCAAGTGTTAAGGCACTCAGGAAATAGCACATTATGTTATCCACCTCAAAGAAATTGTGCAAAGGAAGATGGGAACTCAAAAGCCGTTGTATTCTAGTTCAATTTGAACTTAGTTGTTGTATTGTTTCTATTATAGTTATCTGACATGTATTGGGGAAGCCAAGGTTTGGTTGTTTATATACTTCAATGCTTTTTCATTATATGTTGCATAGAAGGAACATTATGAATGAGCCATTGTTGACCAAGTGGAGCAAAGAAAGACTCTTGAAAATGACTAAGGCAAAGGAAAATTGGCTAAGGCAATTTAGGTTGAGGAGAACCTTAAAGAATTTCAAAAGATGTTCTAAGGCAAACGATGCAAAGGTATGCAAATGCAATGGTGCCACACAATGGTATAGTCCGACATGCAGCATCATGATAAACTACAATGCAGCTTGGAGATAGAGGTCGTCTGCAGTGCAATGTGGAGGCAACGTGTAGCATGCAATGCAATAGAGGAATGTGGCATGCACTGTGTAGCTTGTGGTATTTGAGTGTGGCACGACATGTGGTGTAGCATGCAACACGATGATGCAGCATGCAAGGGACATGCGGTGTAGCTTGTGACACGGAGGTTGAACACAATGTGCAACATATCGTGTGTGGTGTTCAACATGCGACGCAATGGTTAAACGTTAAGAAGCTCTGCACTCCGCATGGTTTGAAGGTATTACATGGAGGAAAAGGAGGCATGCGATACATAAGCAAGGCATGTGGAGGCAAAGGACGTCACCATCGCCATTGATAACCTACCATGTGGAAATAAAGAGAAAAACAAAGAGACCCAAAGGTAAAGTGTTAGTTTTAGCTCGGTTGGTGTCTCGGTTGTGCCTGTGTCCTAGGCCAACTGAGTGACACCTTAAACAACCCAAATCAGTATTTGTATTTCTTATCCTAAGGTAGACTTAGGCTTGCAACAAAATTCATCTTTGAGTGGAATGTGGGGCCCAAGGAGAGAGAGTGCACCTCTAAGGTGGTTGTTAGTGGAGTGAGGGTACATGTCCAAGGGGGGCACACCTCCTAGTGGAGACTGGGGTCCAGCAGCCCCAACTCTCAGCCATTGAGGCCAAGCCTTGGCACACATGTCAAAGAGGATGTGGAGCTACTAGGGAGATAAAAGGACGTTGAGGGTGAGAGGACAGAACACGTTCTCATTTGTGAGTGCGCAAGTGAGCAGAAGGAGGGGTGCTTGAGGCTGAGAAAGGAGGGCAAACTGTGTTGGAGCAAGCAGCAGCTAAGGAGGGAAAATCTGGTAGAGAAAGGCAGCTATAAGAGGTCAAGTTCAAGGCCATACTAGGCTGCCAGCACCAGGCTCAACTCAGGCCAAGTTTTACAACAGCAACCAAGGCAAGTTAGGGCTCTACATCCTCATCCAGGACTGGCCAAATTCAGCCATTCTGTTTAGCAAAGAACATGGTCAAATTCTGGGTGCAATTTCAGTCAACAACAGGTTGTACCAGAGGCCGTACAACTACAACAAGGAGTGTTGAGTTAGTTGGGCCATGTTATCCCCCATTTTAGGGACAACTAAGGAGATTATGTCTCGAGGCCCACGGGTCCTAGACATGGAGTACCGAGAGCCAGATCGACTTGAGCATGGCCCTGGAGGCCCCATGTTTGATTTTCTTTAGCGCTTCCACCTTGTCAACAGCAACAGCATCCATCACCTCGGTCTGGTCCTGTAGCAGAAATGGGTCTTGCTCCATGAGGTAATGAGTTTGGGTATCATGGTATGTGTCACTCTGATCCTCAAAACCTTTGAATATGTGAATTTAGTCCTTTTTGTTTCTAACGGGTGCTTGGATCTTATACTTATCCACTTGACCATGTCTGGGGGGATGACAGGATGCCCTAGTAAGCTTGTGCCCATAGGTTTTGAGTTGCCACTGGGGGGGATTCATGAAAAGTCATCGTCCGCTCCCATCATACTTACCACTTTCCATCTTATCTCCCGCTCATCCATCCCATTATATTGGTCCGGGCATTGGGTTGGCCAATTATTTAAGGGTTGCACCTTACCTTGTGGGAAGAAGGGGCTAAAGGCCCAGAGGGTAAAAGCAGCCGGCAAAAGATAAAATCCTAAAAATAAAACCTCGAGATGCTTCGCCCAAGGATCCCCGAGAAAGCAATAAAAGGCTTCTCAGCAAGAAACAAGAGGGACCCATAAAAAATAATAAAACAAGACCTAGTCAANGGGGGTCTCATCACGAACCAGCCTATTAGGTCCATGGGCATCTAGCGATATGACACTACTAGCATCTGGTTACCACGCCAGGGTAGTGGCTCTTGGTGGCATAGCCAAGAGAAAGGGGGTCTCATCACGAGCCAGCCTTCTCATTTCTGTGAAAGTGTTTGTGGGTAACATTGCCAACACTGGTCACCACGCCAAGGCAATGTCCCCTGATTAGCTTCTTGAAAGAAAAAACAATAAAGAATAAAGAATAAAAGGCATGAATGGGCTTGGAAACACTTGCATCCAGGAGAGGTGTAGCTCACCCTCTACAGAGGCACCCACAGGTAAGCCATGCATTTCTCAGCTATCACTGCACCCCTTGTCTAGACATCTCTTATCGACCTCATCCACTCACATGACTTGGATTTGATCTCTCCCGGAAACATCCCACATCCAGTGAGCATTAACCCAATAGGACGCCCTGTCACTTCTTCCAAACTTGGCTTGCAAATTTGTATAATGTCTTTGAGCACTTGACAGGGTAAAAGGGGTTTTATGCACATGTTTAATAAAATTGATGATTGGATGTGATTGACATTGTTATGATCCCTGTGACTTATGAGCCCATGGAGGACGTATCTGTTGATGTGCAGGATCATACCCGGCGGACAGGTACCATATTGGACAGGCACACATGGGGAGATGATTAGTTAGAACCTCCATGGGGCGGGAAGCCTATCAGATGGATGTTGAGACCCCAGCAGGAAGCAGAGACAGATCAGAGGGTTTGTACCAGAGAAGAGTAGGACGTTCAACCAGAGGCATCCCGACAGAGCCTTACCCAGGGGGGATGTGCCCTCTCCACTTGGACGTTGTCCTTGGAAGGCCCATGACGTCACCCAGGATACCTATGACGTCATCCAGCATTTATGGACGTTTTGGGAGGCAGTTGTGGCACATGTGGCAACTTGGAGAAGCCCAAGGAGGGCTAACGTTTTGCTCCAGGAGGCCAATGCTGCCTTAAAAAGGATAACGTCACCCTAGAAAGGGCATGATGTCTTTACTTTTGCTGAATTAGGGTTTAATTTGACATTTAATGTAAAACAATATTATTATGTATTTTGTCCTTGTCGGCCTTTTGGTGACCTAAAATTTAATTAAGGCCATTGCTATTGTATAATTAAGAGAGCAAAACTCTCTTTATAGATCATCTTTCACTCACACTTGTGTGAGATCTGAAATTTGCACCCTCCTTTAGGGTTTGTAGCTGAAATTGTGGCACACTTGTTGAAGGAAGGCTTATCTTATAGCTATTTTTGGCATTTTTCTTGTTGGAAGGTTTACAACTAGGGTTTGGCTTGATGATACTTGGTGAATGTAAGTGAATTTCTGCAATCCTTCCCTTACTTGAATGGTTATAGTCTTTTACTTGCATTTTGTTAATGAAATTGTTGAATTAAACCCTAGGGAATAAGCACATGTTGGTGTCCTTATTTCATGTCCCTACTAGATTGTGCCAAGAAGCTATTTTATTTGTTGAAGATAAATGCTAGGGCCTTGCCATTGCAACACCCTACCATTCACTCTTCAGGCTAGCCATTTTTACTTTATCTTTTGAGCTAAAGAAGGAGGAAGACGCACCAAGGCCTAGGTTTACTACACCTTGGTGAGTTGTCTTCCCCTAGGGTTGATAGGTTGAAGCCTTGCCTTAGCAACACTTCAACCATCATATCTCTCTTGTCTTTAGCCCTACCTATGCTCTTAAATCCTAGCCGTTTTTTATCTTGTCATTGAGCTAAAGGAGGAAAATGCACTAAGGCCTAGGGTTTCTACACCTTAGTGAGTCGTTTTCCCCTAAGGTTTGATTGTTGAAGCCTTGGCTCAACAACACTTCACCATCAAACCCTCTCGTCTTTAGCCCTCCATTATCATTTGGCTTCTTCAACATTTGTCGCTACCTTTGACTCCATTTGCCCTATGAATGCACTGATCTAAGACCTTTGTGCTTGAGTGCCTTGATCACAAACCTCAAACAACCAATACCTTTGAACAATTGCTAACATCTTCTAACCCTAGCCTAGACTAACCTACTAACCCTATTGTTGTCATTATCCATTGAATTATAGTTATACTTTGCAGCATTTAATCCTTTATTGAGCAATTGAAAGATTGGCTAGTCATTGCTTCTAATGAATGTTGGTATTTGACATTGATGATAAATCATTATTGCTCATTGTGAAGCTTCTTTAGCATTTATTGTGAAGTGATATATTGTAATCATTGCCATTGTACATCATTGATTTGCTTCATCAATATTATTGGTCAATTGCTTTATGTCAGAAAGTCCTTGATTATATGAAGTACTAACCAGCAAGTGATCTTGCACATATATAGTTTTCTTGTTGCTTTGTTCCGGGCAAGTACACTTCTGGTTATCTTTATCTTTATCTTTATTGTTGATTAGCCGGACTTTCTGATCGGTGGTGACTTGTGAGGGGGAAACTTTTACTTAGCCATAAGCCTTTGCCTTCTCAAAACCCCAGGTCACCGGGGATGTCTCCCCTGGGCCTACCACCCTAAACAGAAAGAGCTATCCTATTAAGGTGACAGTGGTAAGATAGTCTCATTTTCTTCAGTTTGCCCTTCTTTTATCCATCCTTTACTCCAACTACACACTGTGCGATAACAGGCCATACAGAGCCTGTGGACATTGGAGAGGAAAAACCCTACCCAGAAATTTTCTATAAGGAATTTATGAATTGTATTTGTTGTAAAATTCCTCAGAAGCTTCAATAAGAAGCCCTCCTTTGTTGGTTTTTCCCCACACCGAGGTTCCAAGGTACTTCTGGTGTCTATGTGTTTTTTATGCTTGGTTTACTGTACGTTTCCACTGCAAATTTTATGTTTTATATCTCAACTATAGGTTACAGCATAAATTCAGATTTTTGTATCAGCATTGATATTTTTTGGTTAAGATAATTTATTGACAGCAATCTCAGTGACTGAGATATAGGTGTAAAAATCAACATGGTATCAGAGCTCAGCCTCTAAGTACAGGACATCCAAGTGACTTGTTGTGCAAACCAGCAAGGGTAAATTAGTAAGTGGGACAAAAGACCAAGTTGTGTGGGTGAAAACAGGATGAAAAACTCAAATTGTCGGTGCAGGCTTGAGGGTTGAGGACATGCTGGATGGAGCCTCAAATTTCTGTCCTTGGAGGGAGTGAATTAGCTTGGTGTTGGAGGAGAATGGTCTGTTGGAAATTGCAGAAGGAAAAGTGGCAGCCCCAATTGATCCAGTACAGCTAGTTGCCCATTCCAAGAAGGATGTCAAGGCCAGGGGGATACTTGTGGATGGTGTCAAGGACCACATCTTTCCACATTTGTCTGCCAAGAAGACAGCAAAGGAAATGTGGGAGGCCCTGGTAAAGCTATACCAGTCTGACAACTAGAGCAGAAAGATGTTGCTCAGAGAGAAGCTGAGAAACACGAAGATGGCCAAGGGAGAGTCAGTGGTCACTTACCTCACAAAGTTCACTCGGATTCGAGATGAACTTGCAGTAGTGGGAGAGATCGTGGACGAGACTGAGCTAGTGAGGACAACCTTGAATGGCTTCGCCAAGCAATGGAATGTGTTTGTCCGAGGGGTGGTTACCCAAGAGAAACTCCCTGATTGGGAGAGGTTGTGGGACGACTTCACCCAGGAGGAGTTGTGAGTGGATGCATCTAAGGCTAGTCATCTGAAGAGTAAGGAGGAGGAGAATGTGGCTCTTCATGCAAAGAAGAGCAGTGGAGCAAGAGGCTCCAGGGACATGGGCAAAGTGAGATGTTTTTGCATGTCACAAAACTAGCCACTATGCCAACAAGTGTCCTAACAAGAAGAAGAAGGAGTCGGAGGTAGTAACCACAACATCTATTGATATGGATGCATTTGCAGAGAAATTCGAGGACGAATTTTCTCTGGTTGCCACTCTTTTTAGCAGCAGCAGATTGGTTGAGTTTGAGGACAGCGGAGCATGGTTCATGGACAGTGGGTCATCTCGCCATATGACGAGAATGAGGTTAGTGTTCCTTAGTGTTCCGGACACAGGCTCAGACTGCCATGTGAAGAATGGGGCGCGCACCAGGCATGCAGTAAAGGGGGTTGGATGTGTCAGATTCCAGCTAAAGTCAGGAGTGTCTCTGGAGGTGGATGAGGTGATGTATGTGCCAGAGCTGAAGGTCAACCTGTTCTCTATATCAGCTCTGGAGGATATGGGGTATGAAGTAATGTCCATTGATGGACATGTGCTCATACGCGCAAAGAGAGCGGCCTTGGATGCAGCAGTGAGGCTTGGCATCAGGAAAGGTATGATGTACAGGGTGTTGGGACAGCCTATAAATGGGTCCAGAAGAATCTTGGACCAGAGATCAGTGTCAAAGAAAGTCATTTGGTATGACTTGACATTGATGGGTGTGTAGAACAGCACATCAGATCAGAGTGTAGCACAAGTCGCAAGTGAATCTTCTTGTTCAGAGGGGGTAGCTACAATAGTAGCAGCAGATTTGATTGGATCGAAGAATGATCCTGGTGGAGACACCTCCCTCGCTAAGAGGGAGTGTTAGTTTTAGCTCGGTTGGTGTCTCAGTTGTGCCTATGTGTTCTAGGCCAGCTAAGTGACACCTCAAACAACCCAGATCAACCTTTGTATTTCTTAGCCTAAGGCAGACGTAGGCTTGCAGTAAAATTCATCTTTGAGTGGAATGTGGGGCCCAAGGAGAGAGGGCACACCTCTAAGGTGGCTGCTAGTTGAGTGTGGGTCCCCGTCCAAGGGGGGCGCACCTCCTAGTGGAGAGTTGGGTCCAGCAGCCCCAACTCTCAACCATTGAGGCCAAGCCTTGGCACACATGTCAAAGAGGATGGGGGATACTAGGGAGATAAAAGGAGGTTGAGGGTGAGAGGACAGAATACATTCTCATTTGTGAGTGAGCAAGTGAACAGAAGGAGGGGTGCTTGAGGCTGAGGAAGGAGGGCGAACTGTGTTGGAGCAAGCAGCAGCTGAGGACGGGGAATCTGGTAGAGAAAGGCAGCTGGAAGAGGTCAAGTTCAGGGCCATATTAGGATGCCAGCACCAAGCTCAACTCAGGCCAAGTTTTACAGTAGCAATCAAGGTGAGTTAGGACTCTACATCCTCATCCAAGACTGGCCAAATTCAGCCATTTTGTTCAGCAGAGAACAGGACCAAATTCTGGGTGCAATTTCAGTCAACAGCAGGTTGTACCAGAGGCCGTATAGCTACAGCAAGGAGTGCTGAGTTAGTAGGGTTGTATAGAACCTGTGGAGAGGAAAAACCCTACCCAGAAAATTTCTGTCAGGAATTTCTGAATTGAATTTGTTGTAACATGCCTCAGAAGCCTTAATAAGAAATCCCCCTTTGTTGGTTTTTCCCCACACTGGGGTTCCAGGGTACTTCTGGTGTCTGTGTTTTTTATGCTTGGTTTACTGTACGTTTCCGCTGCAAATTTTCTGTTTTATATCTCAACTATAGGTTACTGCATAAATTCAGATTTTTGTATCAGCATTGATATTTTCTGGTTAAGATAATTTATTGGCAGCAATCTCAGTGACTGAGATATAGGTGTAAAAATCAACATAAAAAAGTAACCAGAACAGAAGCGGGCAGATAACAAAGAAAAGAGTTTCTATGGTTTTTATAAAAAAGAAGTTTGGAGCCAAAATCGTATTTCAGCCATTACTTTTGCATCTATACTCTGTTTGACTTGAAATTTTTGGTGGAATTCCACAAAAGTAGACACTATAAGAATGTCCTTGGAGTCTAGTTTGCAACTTCAGCTTTGGACTCAAAAAACATGGGAAAAATAGTTTTCGAAGAACAAAACCATACACTTTCCCAGCAAAGCTGTTCATGATGAAACTTGGATAGTAAGAAATATGTGTTGAGAATTGGGTACCTTGGGAAGTGGTCCCCTTGTGGTTTTGAGTCTCTAACCACAAGAGGGAAATACTTTGGCACTATGTACCTTGTACTTTATGTCTAATTCAACTTTGACTTAACTTGAGTCAAAAAGTTGAATTTTTGTCACTTAGGCAAAAGTGACTAATTATTCACTTTGTGGGTGAACGAGGGGACATAAAGTGAA
>SNQJ01S0063464.1:33113-58112 GCA_010110895.2 Picea sitchensis
ATTGTGGGATGATCTCAACCTTTGATTAGAGATGGGATGGAGAAATCTCAACCATCCATCTCTTAGGTTTCCTTATAGAGGTTCAAGAGGGGCGCATAGGGAAAAGAGCGGTTCATTCACTCTTATGTTCACTTGGAGAGGAAGAGGAGAGCAATGGAGATGAGGATGGAAGCATTGGATGAGGGTTTCAAGGGCACCTCCTTCCATGGAGGGCTCTAGGAGGCTTTGGCTTCCATTGTTTTGTGGTGTTGATGCTTGCTTGGAGGAGGGCACACTTATAGCAGGGAGGACTTGCACTTGTCAGATTGCTTTGAGGAGGGTTTTGTTGGAGAAGTAACACACAAGGTCAGACTTGTGTGTAAGGGTTTTTTCTACAAGTCTTCAAGCAGCAAGGGCGCAAGATTTCAGTGGAATTGAGAAACAAGAAAGAAGGGCGCACCATGCTTGGGCGCATCTACCTTCTTGGACTTGTATAGCAGCGTGAGAGAGATTGTCATTGTATCATGTTCATTTGTTTCATGTACTTGTTGTATCTCACATTCTTTACATCACATATATAGACTTATATTCTAAACTGGTTTTCCCCGGGGGGGTTTTGTCCAAGGTCGTGTTGACCAAAAACCTTTGTGTCCATTTTCATGTATACTAGAGTTTAGAACAGCATTATTTCAGTTGTAAAGATCTAGAGGTGTCTTACATATTTAAGTGATGCATGTGCTAACCTATTGGCTACTAAAACTACACGCTAGAGCACCTTAAAAGGTTATGTAACCTTAACAAAATAGCAGAAAAGTTCCTGAACAGTTTGTTGTTATAAAACAGCAGCAAATACTTGTTTGACAGCTGAAACTTAGAGCCAACTTGAAGTCAAAGACAGACCTAGTTGGCAGACTGTTAGGACCTCAGAAAATCTTCAATATGGGCAGGGATGACAAAACCCGAATGAGCGTTTAGACAAATTCCAAAAGATTATGAGCTAGATTGAAAAAATATGGCCAAATGCACTATTCTGAGACACTTTTTGGCAATTTTACAAGCTGTATTTGAAGGAAAAGTGACCCGAGACAGAAAATGTGGAAAACTTTTCCTAGTCATCATTTCATATTTTTAGTAATTTGTACAACTTTGTCCCAACAGAAATTTTCCTGGGAAATAGTATTTTACACTCATTTCGCCTAGGATAAATTAAGTGCAAAAATCAAAAAGTTGGCATCTTCAAAGAAATGCAGAAAATGAATGGAGCATTGGATCATAGCACTGAAGGTTGCCAAGCGTTTAGCAATAGAAACACTGTGAGCACTGCATACAAGCTTTTTGCTAGTTCTTTCCCAATGTCCTTCTACATGTGGAAGAAGTTGGTGCATGGCCTTGATTTGCAGAAGCAGAAATCAGAAAGTGACTAGGTTATGAACTTCTAGGGTTTTTCAACATGGAACTCAGAATTAAGGGTGCATATAAGGGCTGAAATGCTAATCCAGAGAAGAATAGAAATGAAAATTCAGAATTTGAAAAATGCACTTCTAATTGTTCCGTAAAATTAGAACGGAGACTTTGGGCTTAGGTTGACAAAGAAAATGTCTATCTACATGATCTCCAAAGTTCCCCGAACTTGGAATAAGGATTGTATGATGGAACAAGTATAAAGAGGCATAAATGAGCCTGAAATAATTGCATATTTTGTATAATAGAGTGTTCATGGAGATATGGCAGCACTATTAATGAGCAAGGATACTCAATTTACGAGTATATTAGTAATGTTTGTTAACAAGCAAGCTAAATGTCATAGTTAAAATGGTATGGATGTCTTTTGGAATTGACTTGAGAGATCAACATATGAGAAAGGAAAGGGGCAAGGTTGTGGGTGTTAGCTTTCAAGGTTACTCCAAAAGTGTTTACACCATGCTTGGGGGTGCTTCATGTGATGTTGAGTGCATGGTGTGTTAATTACCCCTTGTTGTACCATGATGGACATACACATTGGAGATAATTTACTCACGGATCACTAGACCTTGACTTGATGCTTGTGTGACGCTCATCCGTTAGATATTGGAGACATATGTTGCATGGTGACTTTCTTCATGGTACACACTTGCAGATTTCAGCTTCTTGCTTGGGAGGATGACCCACTTGGAGGAGGAGCGTTGGGCATCTTGGAGGAGGGTGTTGAACCCTAAGTAGCATGGGGCCACTTCGTTGCTTGCATGGAGGCTTGTACTTGTCTTGAGGATGCTTGGTTTGAGGAGTGATCATGTAGGTGTGGTTGACCCAGAGGTACGCATGGCTTAGAAGAGAGCATTGGAAGCCTTTGGAGGAGCATTGGACACATCTCATGGAGCACTCTACTTTGGACCCATAGTTGTTGTTGGACATGCTTGCTTTGAAACTTGACATGTGTCACTTAAAGTTTGAGCGCTTCACATGTGGACCTATCTATAGTTTAGTTAGATTGCTTGTTTTGGAGAAGGTCCACCTTGTTATTGTTGGCCTCCCTCACATTTCATATAAATAAAGGGAGGAGAGAATCCTTCGCACACATTCGTTGTTGTTCATTCATGTAATCACATACTTGTGGTAAAGATATGGGAGCTAGAGCAAACTAGTCTATTTGCATTGTTCTTCAGTTGTATTTGCTCTCTTTGTCTTGAGCTATAAGATTGTTGACGGAATTCAAGATAAGACTTCGGTGAGGATTTTGCCCCAAGGAGACAAGGGACGCTGGGCTTTAGGATAAACCTTAGAGACGCCAAGGAAGTACTTGATCTTGTATTTCTTGTGAAAGAAGAAGACTACGGTTTCCTAGCATTTGGAAACATTAGTACTACTTGGAGTGCTTGGTGTGGACAAAATAAAGGGAGACTATCTTGTACATTTGTGTGATGCAAGTGAAGATGCAAAGGAGGACTTTCTAGTGTGTTGTACTTGCTTATTGTGGACCTCTGGAGGAGTGACTAGCTTTAATTGGGAGAGATTCCTAGCTAAGAGGAGTTGGTGGCTAGGGCTTGTTATTTTGGTGGAAGCCTTAGCTAGGGTTTGAAGAGTTGACTTGTACCAACTTGCATCAAGCTATGGTATGTACTTATACTTCATCTTATCTAAATATATGAAGTGTTCCAGCTGTCAAATATTTGTGCACTTGCAGATTTGAATTTCAGTTTATGCCATCTTCATGATCGAGTAGATTCTAGTGTTGGTTGTGCATAGAGCAGAATTTGTTATGTGATCTAACAAGCATCTAGAAGCTAAAAGAGCATATTTACAGATGTGATAAATCATTTTTCAGATTTGTAATTTGCTTGGAAAGTGTGCCCTAAGATTGAAAGTTCACAAGAAATGGTTCCAAGAAACTTCAAGGTTGAGGTGAATTTTTTGAATTTGCAATAGAAGTCAGATTCTCAAAATTTCTACAATGGAAGCCTGATCAAAAAGAATGCATCCAATGCATTTCACTGCCATCAACATGAGCATATATGCTTTGCAAAGAGAGAGAGTTGTGGATTCTCTTGGTGTTAAGAACAATACCATCAAAGGAATGATTGAAGCAAGAAAATGTTTAGCAATGGTATGGAAGATACCAGCAAGTGGAGAGAGAGCTATTCTCTCATGTAAATATGTAAAACGTAAATTCTGAACTCCTTGAGTTAAGAAAGGGCATGAGATGCCATATGATGAATATCCAAGCTGTGGAAGATATTGTAGCACTAAGGAGATGACTCCAACAGTGAATGGGTATTGCTGGGATAAGATGATGATATAGATAGAGTGTTGAGTACATTCAAGATACACAAAAGGGCAACAAGACAAAGCAGAACATAAGAGTTGCAGCTGGGAATACAAACTTACTACATCTAGATGGTTGTACGTTCCCCCTGACTTTTGTCAATACCTCTTATGAGAACACGTGCAGCAATGGATGTCGGGCATGCCATCACACACTTGTGAAAATAAAAGGGGTTTCTCACCTTAAGTTCAGTTTTTCCTTTTGAAAAGTCACATGTTATTAAGAAAGTAGCAAGTTGATCTTTGGGAGCATGTTGTGAAAGTGATTCAAGAACCTAATGATCCAGCACAGTTAGCTGCTCATTGGAAGAAGGAAGCCAAGGCTAAGAAAATAACTTTTGATTCTATGAAAGATCATTTCATCTCTCATATTGTAGAGAAGACAAGTAAGGACATGTTTGGAAGTGTTTCTCAACGGATGCTTTTGAGAAATCAGCTTTCAACCATTTGTATGAGCAAGACAGATACCATGGTGAACTACTTGACCAGGATCACTCAGTTGAGAAATCAATTGGCTGCCACTAGAACACAAGTGGAGGAACGAGAGTTGGTGTCCATTTCTATGAATGGACTTGTTCCTTCCTGGATGCCATTTGTTTAGGGTGTTTGTGCTCATGATACCTTGCCGAAGTTCACAAAGCTTTGGATTGATCTTGTGCAAGAAGAAATCAGGTTGCAAGCTTGTTCAAGACAACAAAAGGAGATAGATGAGATTGCTCTCATTGAGAGGGCGAAGGGTAGCAAGAAAGGATACAAGAAGAAAGAAAGGCTTGAGCAAGGTAAAATGCTTCAGGTGTCATCAGATGGGTCATTATGCCAGCCAATGTTGGGAGAAGATAAGGAATGCCATACCAGCAAGTGGAGAGACAGCTATACTCTCATGTAAATATGTAAAACGTAAATTCTGAACTCTTTGAGTTAAGAAAGGGCATGAGATGCCATATGATGAATATCCAAGCTGTGGAAGATATTGTAGCACTAAGGAGATGACTCCAACAGTGAATGGGTATTGCTGGGATAAGATGATGATATAGATAGAGTGTTGAGTACATTCAAGATACACACAAGGGCAACAAGACAAACCAGAACATAAGAGTTGCAGCTGGTAATACAAACTTACTACATCTAGATGGGAACTGGAAAGAATACATATGAAGTAGGAAGTGTATCTATGCTTGATATTGGTTGCAGATAAGAATAGACTTCATGTTTTCTGGGAAACAAAGCTACTTGAAGTCTGACAAGGCAAAAACGCAGCATAATAGAGTGCTGAAACATTCCGATAAACAAAGTTGAACTTGGGGCAGGATTTGCCAAGGAAAGGAAGCAGCTACAGAGGTTGTAATAATACTATGGGCTGGAAATGAGGAAAAGCCAAGTTGTGCTTACTGGAATTGCTCAAGAAAAATGGACCAGCAATTTCCAGAAACAAATAGAATGCAGCGGCATCTCAAAACAAGAGCAAACATTGTTTCCATAGCCATATGTGATCTAAAAGCAGCCCAAGAAAACAAATTCTTTGAGAACACGTGCAGCAAAGAATGTCAGGCATGCCATCACGCACTTGTGAAAATAAAAGGGGTTTCTCACCTTAAGTTCAGTTTTTCCTTTTGAAAAGTCACATGTTATTAAGAAAGTAGCAAGTTGATCTTTGGGAGCATGTTGTGAAAGTGATTCAAGAACCCAATGATCCAGCACAGTTAGCTGCTCATTGGAAGAAGGAAGCCAAGGCTAAGAAAATAACTTTTGATTCTATGAAAGATCATTTCATCTCTCATATTATAGAGAAGACAAGTAAGGACATGTTTGGAGGTGTTTCTCAACGGATGCTTTTGAGAAATCAGCTTTCAACCATTTGTATGAGCAAGACAGATACCATGGTGAACTACTTGACCAGGATCACTCAGATGAGAAATCAATTGGCTGCCACTAGAACACAAGTGGAGGAACGAGAGTTGGTGTCCATTTCTATGAATGGACTTGTTCTTTCCTGGATGCCATTTGTTTAGGGTGTTTGTGCTCATGATACCTTGCCGAAGTTCGCAAAGCTTTGGATTGATCTTGTGCAAGAAGAAATCAGGTTGCAAGCTTGTTCAAGACAACAAGAGGAGATAGATGAGATTGCTCTCATTGGGAGGGCGAAGGGTAGCAAGAAAGGATACAAGAAGAAAGAAAGGCTTGAGCAAGGTAAAATGCTTCAGGTGTCATCCGATGGGTCATTATGCCAGCCAATGTTCGGAGAAGAAAAGGAATGTCAAGTAGTAAATACAGGGTGCAATGATTGCAGGTATTGTAGGTTGAGTGCATGGATCATCACTCTAGCTTGAGACCGCCTACACAATGGTCACTTGTTTATCTTCTAACACTATGTCTAGTGTTGGATGATATGTGAACAGTGGAGATTCGAGACATACAACATATGATAGGGCTAGGGCACTATAGAGCAAGAGGGAGGTATGAGTGTGGAGATGGGAGATGATGCTACATATCCTGTGAGACGAGTGGGCTCCATTGTCTTCCAAATGCCTTCAAGTGATGTTCTTGAGTTGAGTGATGTGTTGGTTCTTGGTTGAAGAAGAATCTTCTTGTAATTTCTTGTAGTCTAAGCTTTAGTATAGAATTTCAATTGAAGGATAGCATTGCACTATCAACGATTGCAGTCTAGCTAGTTCAAGAACGTTGGCTAGAGGTGTGCTAGATGGTGGCCTTTACTGGTTGCTTGTTGATCCTGTGGCACTTGTACGTTCCAACAAGAAGCTAGATGTACCTCATAGTATTGAGAAGGCATATGTAAAGGATACATGACGAGATGTTATGGAGACATTTATGGAATCATTGATTGATTCCAGACTTGCAACTGATAAGAGTGTTGTGGAGTACAAGGGCAAGATTATTGGATTCTCTCGAGCAAAGAGTGTTGACCATGAAGGAGTTGACTATTACTTATGATTCTCTCAAATAGAGGGAGTTGACTTTGATGAGGATGTAAGATCTTCTAGTTCACAGGTATCTCCTTCATTCATTGAAGGAAGTGAAGAGGTTGCTACTCCAAAAAAAAAATCAGAGGTAGACAAGGTGAGATTGAGGGTGGATATGCCCTTGCCTCCTACCCCAACACATAGGAGGTCGAGATGGCTTCCTCAAGCATTGCAAGATGCACAGGAGCATGTAGGAGAGCCCAACTCTTTAGCAAGGGTGAGTATTACTCATAGGAGATATGCTAGACATGGTTCATTGGTTTCTTCCATTTGTGAGCCTTCCAGTTGTTTTGAGGAGAGGTGTGATACCTTGCTAGATGATGACATCTGGGTTGATTTTGAAACAGCAACAGGTACAGATTTGCATATGGAAAGTTTGGTGAAGTCACAGAGGGAGTGTTAACCCCCAAATTTGCCTATGCAAATAGAGAGTTAAAATCCAGCTAGCTTTCATCAAGCTGGTAGTTGTTGAGATTTTGCTTAATCAGTTAAAAGTATTCAGAATTCCTTAATCTTTAATTCATTAGCATATTAACTGCATGAGAATCACTGAAAGAAAGACATTCACAGTATACACAAAGATTTATCCTGGGAAACCCACTTGGGGAAGAAAACCCAGCAGAACTTCTTCAATATAGATTCATCTGTAAAATTTGGCAGCATCGGCAGTCATTCTCCAATGAGAGGCCATGTGGGCCACCCTGAGGCTAGCCAGGGAGATTTGGAAAATCAACTAGTCTTGTGAGGTATTGACAAAAGCCAGGGGGGACATACAACCTCTATGAGTCAAACCAAAAGTCAGGACGAACGCGATGCTATATGATCTTGTGAGTCTAGCCAAGGCAAAGGAAGAAGCCTTGTAAGTCTAAGATAAAAGTCAAGATGTAAGTCTAAAGCAAAAGTCAAGGGGAATGTACAACCTCTGTGATCATAGACAGTCTAGTGCAAAAGTCAAGGGGAACGTACAACCTCTGTGAGCATAGACAGACTAGTGCAAAATTCAGGGGGAACGTACAACCTCTGTGAGCCTAGTCAAGCCTTGTGAGCCATGAGCAAAAGTCAAGGCATCTAACAAAAGTTAGGTTGAATGTACAATTCCTATGTGCTAGAAACAAACAATCTTGCTTATGCAAATAATGTAAATGTATTGATATAGTGCGTTGGCACGTGTAACATTATCCACCATGAAAAGAATTTCGAGTTGCCTAACTCAGTTGTAAAAGTCAATTTGCATGTTTACTCTATGTTGTCAAACTCAAGTTGTAAAAGACATGATGTATGTCTAGTTCGAGTGGTCAAAGTCAAGTTGACAAGTCGTATCGCATGTTGCATGTTGCATGTTGCATGTCGAGTTGCATGCATGTCAAGTTGCATTGCATGCATGTCGAGTTGCATATTGAGTTGCATGTTGAATTAGCATGCCATGCATAAACCAAGTCTCAAGGGCGAGTTAGCATGCAAAGTTTAGTCAAGTCAAGTTACAATTCGAGTTGTAAAGACATGCAGCCTCTTTCTATTTCAAGTCCACTCTCCTCTCCTTCCTGCGCCTTTATATACAGAGTTCGACCCCTCTTCTTGACATACATGCTATGCAAAGCAAGAGTAAAGGAGGAAGTTTGCTTATATATACATATAGTCAGGTTTATATCAGCATTAAAAGACAGTGAATAGTGTTGTCTATATCAGCAGAAAAGGACAGTGAATAGTGCTGTCTATATCAGCAGAAAAGGACAGTGAAGAGTGCTAGTTATATCAGCAGTAAAAGATAGCAAAGAGTGCTGGTTTTTGTGTCACACAGTCAGGTATTTTCATGGTGTATTATTGTACTTGATCTTACATATTATTTGCAATTAAAAGAAGAATGTTTGCTGGAGTTTTCTCCCCTTTTGGGTTTCTCCGGGGTAAATTCTTGTGCAAGTGTGAGATTCTATTTGAGTACCTCTTCTACTTCTGTTCATCATTTCGAGTATTCATTTTGTTGGTTGATAAATCAAATTTTGCTTAAAGCGTTGAAGAAACTAAGGAAATAATCCGCATATTAAATCAAGCTCGATAATTTAACATGGTATCAGAGTTAAGGGTGTGAAAGAGCTTGTTGAGTGCAAGAACAAGGTACACACCGATCCAAGAGAGCTTGATGAGTTTCCAGCGTGAGTTCCATGGCATCCTCCATTTCTGTCAAAGTCGAGGATAGGCTTGAAGGAGCTTCCAACTTCAATGTGTGGAAGCTCAGAATAATGAATATCTTGCAGGAGCATGATCTTGAGCAGTATGTGACCTCAGTGATGGAGAAACCCACCTCTGATGCAAGAAGAGTGGCCTTCAAGAAGAGTCAACCAAAGGCCAAGTGAATTATCTTTGACTCAGTCAAAGATAGTATAATGCCAGCAATGACTTCGTTAATGACTGCCAAGGAATGTATGGATACCTTGGTAAATCCGTATGAGAAAAAGGCACCAAGTCAGAAAAGGACACTTAAGCACAAGCTTAAGTATTCGAAGATGGAGAAATGTGAATCAGTAGCAGTTGCCTGTTCCAGGATAGCCCAAATCAAAGATCAGCTTTTGGTCACGAGTCACAGGAGATTTTCTTATCCAGCGTGAGTGGGAGAGAGATTCAACCCACATTTGAGAGGTTATGACATGATTGTCTCCAAGAGGAGAGTCACACTACTACTAGGAGCGAGCCATCCAAAGAAGAGCATTCAGCATTAGCATCAAGATTCAAGGGAAAGAAGAAAGTCACTATCGAGAAAGGCTCTCAGAAGAAGATAAATACTAAAGGTACGTTCAAAGGCAAGAATATTGATTCATCTAAGATTAAATGCTTTAATTGCAATAAGTTGGGTCACTTTGCTAGAGACTGTTGGTATAGGAAGAAAAATTCAAGGAAAGGGAAACATCATGCCTCAACTGCCGAGGATGATGAATCCAAAAGAAATCAAAAAATTCCTTCTAATGAAAGAGAAAATAGAAAAGAATATTACTTGGTTTTTGCTTTATCCAGTATAGTTATCACCGAGCCAAAAACTTGGTTAGTAGACAGTGGTGCATCAAAGCACATGACAGGGTACAAGGAGATCCTTTCAAATTTCAAGAAGAAATCCTTTGCAAAGCAAGTTGAGCTTGGGGATGACAAATGTTACAAGATAGAGGGAGTAGGCTCTATCTCCTTCAGATTGGAATCTAGGGCAATGCTTCATGTTGAGGAAGTATTATATGTGTCAGGGCTCAAGAAGAATTTATTATCAGTTGCAACCCTTGAGGACAAGGCATATTGGGTGATCTTCAAGGATATGAAGGCACTTCTGTGGGCTAAAGGTAGCCACCTGAGTATAGCAGAAACTATTGGGACTCACAGAGGAGGACTGTATGTTGTGAAAAGACAGTCGGTTCAAGCATTAACTCATGATGTGATTAGCTCCAGTGAGTTGTGGCACAAAAGGCTTGGACATCTTCATTACAAAGCAGTTCCAGATCTGCAGAATATGGTATGTGGCATGCCCTCTATTTCTTTTAGTAAAAATGAAATTTGTAAAGGATGCATGCTTGGTAAAAATATAAAGAAAGCATTTCCTAGCAGTGATAGTAGAGCTCAGGGCATCTTAGATCTAGTTCATTATGATATGTGTGGTCCCATGGCATCTCCCTCTCTTAGTGGTTGCTTGTATTATGTCATTTTTATTGATGATTGCTCTAGAAAATGTTGGATCTATTTCCTTAAAGCAAAAAGTGACATATTTGATAAGTTTAAAGAATATAAAGCCTTTATTGAAAAGCAGACAGGGAAACACATCAGAACTCTTGGAACAGACAATGGAGGAGAGTTTGAATCTCTCCAGTTTGAGGACTTCTACAAGGAAGCAGGAATCAAGAGACAGTTGACTATGCGATATAACCCTCAGCAAAATGGTGTTCCTGAGAGGAAAAACAGAACAATATGTGAGGCAGCGAAAGCCATGATGTTTGACCAGGATCTGCCAAATTCCTTATGGGCAGAAGCTACCTCCACTGTCGTGTATATTCAGAACAGGTGCCCTCATGCTATCTTGAAGGAAAAGACTCTTGAAGAGGTCTTCTCAGGAACCAAATCTGAAGTAGGACATCTAAGGATATTTGGGTGTCCAGTATATATTCATGTCCCTAAGGAAAAAAGGACAAAGATGGAACCCTCGAGCAAGAAAGAGATTTTTGAGGGGTATAGCGAGAACTCCAAGGCTTACAAGATATATGCACCAGGTCAGAGGCAGATAGAGGTAAGCAGGGATGTGACTTTCCATGAGGAAGCCGCATTCAAGAAATCCAGAGAGCTACAGTAGGAATCAGAAGCAGTTCAACCAACTTCACCCTCTTATGAGGGTGAAGAGTCAGATGATCAGAGGGAGGAACCTCATCAAGGGCCAAGTGATGAGCCCCTTGAACCTACTGAAGAGTTGAAAAGAACTATTGAAGAACCTCCAGCCAAAAGGAAGCCAAGATGTGTTAAAGAAATAGTGCAGGAAGCAGAAAAGATAGCCGCTCCCAAAGGAATTTTCAGGGAAAGTAAGAAGCCTCATAGGTATGGAGGCTATGTTGCACCGATGAGCAGCATTAGTGATGCCGAGCCAGATTCAATTGAAGAAGCAGATAAATTACAAGTGTGGAAGGACGCCATGCTTGAGGAATATAGATCTATTCTAAAGAACAATGTCTGGGACATTGTGCCGAGGCCAAAGGATAAATCAGTGGTCTCTTCCAAATGGATCTATAAGATCAAACATGCAGACGATGGGAGTGTGGAAAAGTTCAAAGCAAGATTTGTAGCCAGAGGCTTCTCTTAGAAAGAAGAAATTGACTACGACGAGACTTTTGCCCCTGTAGCCAGGTATACCTCCATTCGAGTTATTATTGCATTAGCTTCAGTTCTTGGTTGGAAAATACATCAAATGGATGTAAAAACAACAATCTTGAATGGAAAGATTGAACAGGAGGTCTTTGTGGAACAACCAGATGGTTTTGTACTGCATAACAAAGACACTCATGTATGCAAGCTAAGGAAGGCCTTGTATGGTCTTAAGCAGGCTCCTAGAGTTTGGTATGACAGGATTGATGGCTTTCTTAAAAGCTTGGGCTTTCAGAAAAGTGATGTTGATGCGAATTTGTACTTCAAGGTAACAGGGAACCAGCATGTTATATTAATCTTGTATGTTGATGATCTCTTTCTGACAGGAGATGAAGGGCTAATAGCCTGGTGTAAGAGGGAGCTAATCTCAAAATTTGAAATGAAAGATTTAGGCTTGATGCATTAATTCCTAGGATTGGAAGTGCGGCAAAGACAGGGCGAGATATTTCTAGCACAAGATAAATACACAGTGGATGTGTTAAAGACGTTTGGTATGATGGATTGTAAATCCATGTCTACTCCGATGATTACCAACCTAAGGACGCTGCATGATTCTGATACAGGTTCAAATTTGGTGGATCCCACCATGTATAGGCAGTTGATTGGATCATCGATGTATATGATCCATACCAGGCCAGATATATGCTATGCAATGATTGCAGTGAGTCAGTTCATGGTTGAACCGAGACAGAGACACTAGGTGGCAGCAAAGCACATCTTGAGATATCTCAGAGGGACCATTACCTATGGCCTTAGATATACATCTAGTGATGGTTTTTTTCTGCACGGGTATGCAGACGTTGACTCGGAAGGAAGCCCAGTGGACCGAAAGAGTACCTTCGGATACTGCTTCAGTATAGGATCCGCTATGATCTCAAGGTCAAGCAAGAAATAGGGATCCATTGCACAGAGTACAGCAGTGCAGCAAGTGATGCTAGCAAGGAAGCAGTATGGCTTAGAAAATTGGTTTCTGGGTTGTTTGATGACAAGCTAAAGGCTACGGTGGTTCACTGTGATAATCAAAGTTGCATAAAACTGATGGAGAACCCGGTATTTCACGACAGGTCAAAGCATATTGACATGAAATACCATTTCATCACAGACATGGTCCAGAGAAAAATTGTAAAGCTACTGTATATAGCCACGAGCGAGCAGGTAGCTGATATCCTGACCAAGCCATTGCCATTGAGACAGTTTGTGCAGTTGCGAGGCAAGCTTGGTGTGGCTGAGAATGATTCCCTCGCTGAGAGGGAGTGTTAAATTTGGCAGCATCAGCAGTCATTCTCCAATGAGAGGCCATGTGGGCCACCTTGAGGCTAGCCAGGGAGATTTGGAGAATCAACCAGTCTTGTGAGGTATTGACAAAAGTCAGGGGGAACGTACAACCTCTATGAGTCAAACCAAAAGTCAGGACGAACGAGATACTATATGATCTTGTGAGTCTAGCCAACGCAAAGGAAGAAGCCTTATAAGTCTAAGATAAAAGTCAAGATGTAAGTCTAATGCAAAAGTCAGGGGGAATGTACAACCTCTGTGAGCATAGACAGTCTAGTGCAAAATTCAGGGGGAACGTACAACCTCTGTGAGCATAGACAAACTAGTGAAAAAGTCAGGGGGAACGTACAACCTTTGTGAGCCTAGTCAAGCCTTGTGAGCCATGAGCAAAAGTCAAGGTATCTAGCAAAAGTTAGGCTGAAAGTACAATTCCTATAAGCTAGAAACAAACAATCTTCCTTATGCAAATAATGTAAATGTATTGATCTAGTGCGTTGGCACGTGTAACATTAGCCACCATGAAAAGAATTTTGAGTTGCCTAACTCAATTGTAAAAGCTGATTTTCATGTTTACTCTCGGTTGTCAAACTCAAGTTGTAAAAGACGTGTTGTATGTCTAGTTCGAGTGGTCAAAGTCAAGTTGACAAGTCGTATTGCATGCATGTCAAGTTGCATTGCATGCATGTCGAGTTGCATGTTGAGTTAGCAAGCCATGCATAAGTCAAGTCTCAAGGGCGAGTTGGCATGCAAAGTTTAGTCAAGTCAAGTTACAATTCGAGTTGTAAAGACATGCAGCCTCTTTCTATTTCAAGTCCATTCTCCTCTCCTTACTGCACCTTTATATACAGAGTTCGACCCCTCTTCTTGACATACATGCTATGCAGAGCAAGAGTAAAGGAGTAAGTTTGTGTGCAAGTGGAAGAGAGTAGTCAGCGCTTGAGTGTATTGCAGTTGATATACACAGGCAGCGCTTGATATACATACAGTCAGGTTTATATCAGCATTAAGAGACAGCGAATAGTGTTGTCTATATCAGCAGTAAAGGACAGTGAATAGTGTTGTCTATATCAGCAGAAAAGGATGGCGAAGACTGTTGGTTATATCAGCAGTAAAAGATAGCAAAGAGTGTTGGTTTTTGTGTCACACAGTCATGTATTTTCATGGTGGATTATTGTACTTGATCTTACATATTATTTGCAATTAAAGAAAGATTGTTTGCTGGAGTTTTCTCCCCTTTTGGGGTAAATTCTTGTGCATGTGTGAGATTCTATTTGAGTATTGTTATCGCACAGTTTGTAGCAAGGATAAAAGGCTTGAGTTTTAAAGGTCAAACTGGCGTAACAGAAACCAATCCCACCCAATGTCACCGCAATGGAATGATTCTTTCTGTTTAGGGAGGTAAGGCCCAAGGGAGATGTCCCCGGTGACCTGGGGTTTTGAGAAGGCGAAAGGTTTAAGAGCTGAAAGATAATTTCCCCCTCACAAGTCACCACCTGATCAGAAAGTCTGGCTTATAGCCAATAATGATAACCGGAAGTAATAACCAAAAAGTATCCCCTGTCCGAGAACAAAGCAACAATGAAACAACATATGCAAGCTTGCTTGCTTGTTAGTACTTCATATAATAAATGACTTTCTGATAATAAGCAATTGGTAAACAATATTATCGATGAAACAAATCGAAGTTGTACAATAACAATGATTACAATATCACTTCACAATAAATGCTAATGGCATTCAATGTAACAACATCAACACTTTTAGGAACAACGCCTTAGCTAACCATTCAATTGCTATAAAGATGAAATAAATGCTGCATATAAGATGTTTATAGCATTAAGGAAGACGACAGCATATAGGGTTAGAAAGTTAGTTTATAATCTAGGGTTACTGGTTAGGGTTTGATTCAAAGGTATTTGAGAGTGATTTTGATCATAACATTCACAAGTTTACTCTTAGATCAGTGTGTTTCCTAAGGTTAATGGAGTCAAAGGGAGGACGCAAGAGCTGAAGGATCAAAGAATGTAAAGAGGCTAAGGACTAGAGGATTAAGCCTTGAGGTGTTGCTAGAGCAAGGCCTCAAAGACACAAACCCTAGGGGAGAGAGGCTCACCTTGGTGTAGGGGGACTAGGCCTCGATGCTCTCTCCTCCTTCCTTAACTCAATGGCAAGGACGGCTAGCTCTGAAAATAGTTTAAAACTAAGACAAGAAGGTTTACAAGGCAAAGTGTTGTTATGGCAAGGCCTTACCAGCAAACCCTAGAAGAATGGCCCATCAAGGCATAGCTGAACTAGGCCCTGATGTGTCTTCTTCTTCTTAGCTCTGAGAAGTAAAACGGCTAGCATATGAAGAGGGGAAAAATGAGTGTAGCTAAGGATAGGCTCAATCCTCTTCAACATGAAAGAGTAGAGTGTTGCTATGGCAAGGCTTTATCTCATTCCAGCAAATAAAATGGCTAAAAATCTTGACCGGGACATGAGACAAGGACCTACAATGTGTACTTGTCCCCTAGGATTAATTCAGCAAATTATAACCACAAATGCAAGAGAAATAAAACTACAACCATTCATTCAAGAAGTTTTGCAGATATTTACTTACATTTAACCAAGAAATCAAGTAGCAAACCCTAGTTGTAACACCTTCCACCAAGATAAATGCCAAAAATGCCAAGAAAGATCTTCCTTCAACAAGTGCGCCTCACTATTTCAGCCAAAACCCTAGAATAGGGCGCAAATTTCAGACCTCACCAAGTGGTGAGTGAGAGATGATGATAAAATGAGAGCAAAAACCCTCAATATATACTGTATCAATGACCTAATTTTACTTTTAGGTCATAAAAAGGCCGACAAGGCCAAAATACTAAAAATCACATTGATTTACATTAAAATGTCAATTTAAAACCCTAATCAAGCTGAAAAGAGATAAAAAGCCCCTCCAAGGGAGACGTTAGCCCCTTTTAGAGCAAATGGGGCATCCTAGAGCAAAACGTTGGCCCCCCTTGGGCTTCTCCAACCTGCTACACGTGCCAAATGCCCTGTCTATCTTGCCAAAATGTCCATCAAGCAAGGATGACGTCATGGACCTCATGGGTGACGTCCTAGGCCTTCCAAGGCCAACGTTCCACTGAAAAGGGCTCAACCCCCCTAGGTCAAGTTGTGCCAGGGTGCCTCCGGTGGAACGTCCTCCTCTTCTCCAGTGCAAAGCCCCTAATCCATCTTTGTCCTGTCTCTGCCCCCTGATGGGGTCTCAGCATCCACCTGATGGGCTCTTCAGCCCCATGGAGGTCCANATTATTAAACATGTGCATAAAATCCTTAATACATCAGTTAAAAGCTCAAAGACGTTACACAAGCCTACAATACAAGTCTGGAGGAAAGGACAAGGCGCCCTATTGGGCTAGTGTCCACTGGAAAGGGAAAGTTCCCGGAAGAGAACTCATCCAAGCCATGTAAGTGGGTGATGTGGTTAGGGGATGTCCAAGCATCTGGGTGCAATAAGAGCCAAGGATGCAAGAAATGTTACCTATGGGTGCCTTTGTGGAAGGCGAGTTGTACCTGTCCTGGATGCAATTTTTCCAAGCCCATTCTTGCCTTTTATTCTTATTCTTTTTTATTCTTTTATCTTTTATTACTTTTCTTTTTGTTCAAGAGCTAATCAGGGGACACTGCCCTGGCGTGGTGACCAGTGGTGACAGCGTTACCCACGAGTACTTTCACAGAGATGAGAAGGTTGGCTCGTGATGAGACCCCCTTTCCCTTGGCCATGCAACCAAGAGTCACTGCCATGGCGTGGTAACCAGTTGGTGGCAATGTCATACTGCTAGGTACCCATGGACCTAATAGGTTGGCTCGTGATAAGACCCCCTATCTCCTGGTTAGGTCTTGTTTTACTACTTTTTCTGGTCCCTCTTGCTTCTTGTTGAGAAGCCTTTTATTGCTTTCTCGGGGATCCCTGGGCGAAGCATCTCGAGGTTTTATTTTAGGCTTTTATCTTTTACGAGCTTGCTTTTACCTTCTGGTCCTTTAGCCCCTTCCTCCCACGAGATAAGGTGCAGTCCTGAAAAATAGGTCAACCCAGTGCCCGGACAAGTGGAATGGGACAAGTAAGCGAGAAGCAAGATAGAAAAGTGGTGTTGTGAAGGGAGCGGACAATGCCTTTTCAGAAATCCCCCCAGTGGCAAACCAAAACCTACAAACACAAGCTTACTAGGGCACCCTGTCAATCCCCCCAAGCATGATCAAGTGTAAGATCTAAGTAGTTGTTAGAAATAAAAGGAATCAAATGCATACATTCAATGGTTTTGATGATCAAAGTGACACATACCATGATACCTGGACTAATTACCTCATGGAGCAAGAACCATCTCTGACACAGGACCAAGCTGATGGTGATGGATGTTGCTGCTGCTAAAAAGATAAAGATGCTGGAAGAAAGAAAAGGTGGGCCCTCCGAGGCCATGCTCAAGTCAATCCTGCTCTCGGTACTCCATGTCTAGGACCTGTGTGCCTCGAGACATGATCTCCTAGTTATCCCTAAAAGTGGGGGGGATAATAAGTACCTCTTCTACTTTTGTTCATCATTGTATTCATTTTGTTGGTTGATAAATCAAATTTTGCTTAAAGCGTTGAAGAAACTAAAGAAATAATCCACATATTAAATCAAGCTCAATAATTCAATATCACCAACCAAGTACAATGTCAATACAATGCTCTCTTCAAGAGAGATATGCCAAAATATAAGATATACACAAGATAAACCAGAAACCCTAGCTGCAGTAGGGTAGCGCACCACTTCCCTCAGATAGATCCTTCAAGAGATAATCAAATGTCTCCCCAAATACACCCTTCTTTTACTACTACGTCTTCTTCTAAGGCTAGCGAACTTTTCCTCGAGAGAACTTGTGTTGTATCTCCTAAATGAGGCGCCTAGCCTCCCTTATATAGCGAATGAACCATCCTCTTTTAACTTGGTCAGGGCCGACTTGTACAGTTGTCACTTTTAAATTTGTATTTGCCTTTTGTAATGGATTAATGGGGCCGACTTTACAAATATGATTTAGCATTATTCTTTTAGGGTTTTGACTTGATCAAATACAATAAGAATATCTTCCGAAGTTACTCGAAACTTCAACACTCCCTCTTAGCAAGGAAGGTATTCTTCTGGCACAATCTTCAAGACTACTTCTGCATGTTTGTACTCTTGACCATTTACTTGTTGACTTTATGTGAATCTATACATCACTAGAAGTTTTGTAACCACAGCATGTGTCCGGGGTCTCATCATCATATGTAGCCTCTCTCTAGTGGGCACAACCTTATCGTCCTTTCAAACCTTGCGGGTCTCAGTGTCCTTTCGGACCTTATGTCATTACGAGACTTCATCTAGCTCACATAGAACTAGGCAACTATCCAGCTCACACAAAATTGGACAACTAGCCCTAAAGCTAGCCCTTTTCGTTGGCACACCATGAATCCAACCCACAGTGACTGGGCATCTAACCACAAGGGTTAGGCAATCTAGTGTGCACACACTATCCATCTAGCCCAAGGCAAGGAATCCTCCAACCACACAAGTTGGCCCTCCAGCTTGAAAGTTTGGCATCTTCCAGCACCGAAGGTTGGGCATCTTGACCTTGTGCGAGATCAGATCGACTTGTGCCACAGTCGGTAACGTTTTTGTCAATGACTACCCATTGCTGCCACACTCTGCATGCTACTGCCCTTGGAATTGCATCTGCAACTCGTCACTCCCTCTTACGAGGGAAATCCTTCTGAACCACGCTAAGCTTGTCCCTGAAATACTCAAAATTTATCTTGGACAGAGGCTTGGTCAACACATCGGCTATCTGCTCGTCTGTGGCAATATATTGGAGCTTCACAACTCCCTTTTGCACCAAGTCTCGGATATAATGGTACTTGATCTCGATATGCTTTGACTTGTCATGAAACACAAGGTTCTCGGACAACTTTATGCAACTCTGGTTGTCACAAAAGATACATGTCACCTCCAACTCGAGATCAAACAACCCTGCAAGCAACTTCCGAAGTCACACAACTTCGCTACTAGCTGAGCATGCTTTTATATATTTTGCCTCAACCGTACTGAGTGCCACACTAGTTTGCTTTATGTTGAGCCACAAGATTGTAGCTAATCCCAAACTAAAGCAACATCCTAATGTACTCTTTCGATCTGCGACACTATCGGCCCAATCTAAATCAGCATAGCCTTGCAGTCTTAGCTTACAATCTGAAACATATATGAGTCCATAGTCAACTGTACCTTTCAGGTACCTCAACAGGTGTTTTGTCGCAATCAAGTGAACACGTCTCGGTTCAACCATATACAGACTCAATGTGTTCACCGCAAAGCATATATTTGGCCTTGTGTTCGTCAAATACATCAATGAACCAATCATCTGTCTATACATGGTGGCATCCACCGTCTCTGAAGATGTATCACTCAATAACTTCAAGTTCGTCACCATTGGAGTAGACATGGATTTACAATCCATCATTATGAATCTCTTCAGGATTCCTACAACATATTTTCCATGGTTAAGAAAAATCTCGTCCGGTTTCTGCGATGCCTCTATACCTAAGAAATAATGCATCATACCCAGGTCTTTCATCTCGAACTCTACAGCAAGCTTCCTCTTACACTCAGTGATGAGCTTCTCGTACCCTGTTAGAAATAGGCATCCACATATAACAGCAATATCACTGGTCCACCATCCACAACTTTGTAGTAAAGGTTGGAATCTGCTTTACTCTTAGTAAAGCCCAAGCTCATCAGAAAACTGTCGATTCTACCGCACCATGCCCTGGGTGCTTGCTTCAATCCATACAAGGCTTTCTTCATCCTGCACACATGTGTCTGCCCGTCATGTGTCTCGAAACCTTGTGGTTGCTCCACATACACTTCCTCTTCTACTACACCATTCAGAAAAGTTGTCTTTACGTCCATCTGATGTACCTTCCATTTCATTACTGCAACTATTGCAAGTATAGCTCTAATCAAAGTGTATCTCGCCATAGGAGCAAATGTCTCCTCATAATATATTCCTTCTTTCTCGGAGAAACCACGAGCCACGAACCTTGCCTTATATTTCTTGATACTTATTACTGCCATCCGTTGAATGCTTTGTCCTGTAGATCCATTTTGAACTCACCACTGACTTCTCTTTCGATCTCAGAACTACATCCCAAACATCATTATTTATAATGGACTGGTACTCCTCAATCATAATCATAGCATCCTTCCATACTTTCTTCTCTATAGCCTCTTCATAACAGGTAGGCTTTACATCAATGATGTCACTTAACAATGCCATGTAACTAGAATATGGTCGTGGTTTCTTACTTTCTCTGAAAGATCCGTCTGGAGCACCATACTCCTCTGCATCCTGAATAATCTCTCGAGCCCAAGCTAGTCTTCTCTTATTTGTAATCATCTCTCGAGGTGGATTTGCAGGTCTCTGTGGTTCTGCCATATCATGAGCTTCTGGAACATACTCTTCTGGTACAATGTCATTACCTGTATCTGTATCTCCAATCCTAAGGGCTTCAGGCTCCTAATCATGGACCTCATCTGTATGATTCTGCGTCTTCATCAAAGGTAACATCTCTGCTAGTCTCAATCTGCCTGTGACCAGGGATGTAGACTCCATATGCCTTCGATGTCTCACTATATCCAACAAATATACCGTTCTTGCCTGAAGGATCCAACTTTGATCTCTTATCCTTGGGAACATGCACATATACTGGACAGCCAAATATTCTCAGGTGGCTAACCTCTGGCTTTTTTCCTGTAAACATTTATTCTGGTGTCTTGTTCCCAAGTATACAGTGAGGACTTTTGTTTTGCACATTTACAGCAGTCATGGTTGCTTCTGCCCATAGATGCATTGGTAAATCTTGATCATGAATCATAGCCTTTACTGCTTCCATTATCGTCCAGTTATTTCTTTCTGCCACACCATTCTGCTGAGGATTGTAGGGAGTAGTGAGCTCCCTCTTGATCCCAACTTCTCGACAGAATGCTTTGAAGTCATCTGATGTGAACTCTCCTCAATTATCTGACCTTAAAATCTTTATCTTCTTTTCAAAAAGATTTTCTACAAGGGCTTTGAATTCCTTGAACTTGTTGAATACTTTGCTTTTTGCTTTCAAGAAAGATATCCAAGTTTTACGTGAGAAATCATCAATAAATGAAACATAATATACATACCTGCTAAGTGAACTGGTTGTCATTGGTCCACACACGTCTGAGTGCACGATGTCCAAAACTCCTTTGGCTTTATTGTCACTGCTTGAAAACGGACTCTTCACGTTCTTGCCTTGTGCACATCCCTTGCATATACCACCATGATTCACCTGAATCTCTGGCAAACCTATCACCATCTTGCTCATGATCGATAATGCTTTGTAATGTATGTGAGCAAGTCTTATATACCATACTTGACTCGGATTTACTGTACTCTGAACTAATGTTGAATCTGAGTGTCCCTTTAATTTGTATAGACCTCCTTGAACACCAATCACAATATCATCGTCAATAGACTTTCCTCTTGGCCACATAAGAACTTCACCACCAACGAAAACAACTCTGAATCCTTTCTCATCCAATGTTGAGATAGAAAGGAGATTCTTCTTCAAACCAGGTACATACAAAACATCTTTCATCTTCATAGTCTTTCTGGAATTCAACATGTAGGAGGCTTCTCCTACCCCTTTAATGGGATACCGATAGTCATCACCGAGCTTCACCTTATGAGGTGAATCCTTCTGAACCAGATTTGAAAGAGAATCCTTGTAACCGGTCATGTGCTTAGAAGCACCATTATCAACAAGCCATGTGTCGCATCCATGATTGATTGACCCTGTAAGAGCTGATATCAAAACATATTCTTCACTTGAATCATATTCTTTTGTTCTTTTTTGTGCAGGTTCATCGTCTTTTGTGGCATGAGATGATGTCTTTTATACTTTCCTTTTCCGATCTGATCTTTTATGTGAGGACAATCTCTTGCAATGTGTCCCATCTTCTGGCAACTATAGCATTTGTAACTTGAATAATCTTTTTGAGTCTTTTGTGACTTTTGAAACTTCCTGTGGGGATGAACCTCTTTTCTGCTCTTTCCTTTTTTGTGTGTGTTGCTAGTGCTTGATTTTCATCATCACCCAACTTTTCTTCTCTTGGTGCCAATCTAGCTTCTTCTTGAGTGCAATCATCTCATAGCCTGCTAAACTTTGTTAGCTTTCTTCTGGAACAGATTCCCTGAATAAATGATTCCCAAGACTTTGGGAGACCATTCAATGTAGTCATTACTAGCTCAGCTTCTTCAACTGTGTCTCCAATGGCTTCAAGTTGTTCTTTGATTTGAGACACCCTCGTAAAGTAGGATTGAATGGTTTCTGAATTCTGCATCTTCACATTCTTGAGTTGTGTCCTTAATGACATCTTCCGGTTGATATTCTTGCCTTCATATAGTCAGGATAAAGCATCAAACATCTGCTTTGGAGTCTTCGATGATTAGACATGAGGGATTAAGTGATCCTTGATAGGATCTGCAATAATCCGCTTTGCTTTAACCATGTTCTTTTTGTGCTTTGCCTTGGCTTCATCTCCTTCTCGCTCTTCAACTTCTTTTTCAATGAAGCCTTCTAGATCATTTTCTTCTAGAATGAGCATCACTCTATATTTCCATGCTCGAAAGTTATCAGCACCCTCAAGATTCTCATCAAGCTTGGCGTTGAAGTCATTTTGCCCTATGATCTTGAAAATATGACAAAAATTGAAAATTTGCAAAAATGAATTTTGACCTTACCAGTGAGTGCGATATGCCAAGGCGACCTCCTTTCTTCAAAAGCCTGCTCCAACTTCAGCCTTTAGATGCCCAAACACCTTGACCTAGGGTTTCACGAGGAAACCCTAATTTTTCAACTTTCGAATTTTATAGATCTGATCAGGGGAAAAGATGTGCCCTCCTTAGGCGACCTCCTTGGTGTACTTATCTTATCCAACGTCCTTCAGAAAGTGGGTGACATCATCACCTAGGGTTTCGTGCAAAAACCCTAATTTTCCAAAACTTGTCAAACTGCAAAATTGATCCGTGGAAAAAGGTGCGCTAGACTTGGGCGAGCCTTTCTGTGGTCTTATCTTGCCCAGTAAGTTCCTCTGGACTGTGAAAATGGCTTCTTTCAGGGTGGCTCTGATACCATGTTGAGATTTTGCTTAATCAGTTAAGAGCATTCAGAATTCCTTAACCTTTAATTCATTAGCATATTAACTGCATGAGAATCACTTAAAGAAAGACATTCACAGTATACACAAAGATTTATCCTGGGAAACCCTCTTGGGGAAGAAAACCCAACAGAACTTCTTCAATATAGATTCATCAACCAAGTACAATGTCAATACAATGCTCTCTTCAAGAGAGATATGCCAGAATATAAGATATACACAAGATAAACCAGAAACCCTAGATGCACTGCATGAGAATCACTAAAAGAAAGAGATTCACAGTATACACAAAGATTTATCCTGGGAAACCCTCTTGGAGAAGAAAACCCAGCAGAACTTCTTCAATATAGATTCATCAACCAAGTACAATGTTAATACAATGCTCTCTTCAAGAGAGATATGCCAGAATATAAGATATACACAAGATAAACCAGAAACCCTAGCTGCAGTAGGGTAGCGCACCACTTCCCTCAGATAGATCCTTCAAGAGATAATCAAATGTCTCCCCAAATACACCCTTCTTCTGTTGTTGTGTCTTCTTCTAAGGCTAGCGAACTTGTCCTTGAGAGAACTTGTGTTGTATCTCCTAAATGAGGCGCCTAGCCTCCTTTATATAGTGAATGAATCGTCCTCTTTTAACTTGGTCAGGGTCGATTTGTACAGTTGTCACTTTCTAATTTGTATTTGCCTTTTGTAATGGATTAATGGGGCTGACTTTACAAATATGATTTAGCATTATTCTTTTAGGGTTTTGACTTGATCAAATACAATAAGAATATCTTTTGAAGCTACTCAAAACTTCAACAGGTACCTTGTTAGATGATGACATCTGGGTTGATTTTGAAACAGCAACAGGTACAGATTTGCATATGGAAAGTTTGGTGAAGTCACAGAGGGAGCGTTAACCGCCAGACTTTCCTATGCAAATAGAGGGTTAAGATCCAGCTAGCTTTCATCAAGCTGGTAGTCAAAGATAGTATTTCATAGAGATCATAGACAAGTTTTCCAAGGATCATAGAGGAATTTTAGAGGCAAAGGCATACTCATCAATTTTGGGGAAAATTGTTGTTTTTAGCAGTCTTCCTACTTTTTAGGAGCCAAAGTTCAAAGGTCCACGTGTTGAAGTTTATTACATATTTGGCATCCTTGTGAGCTTATGATGTCCATGAGCTTTTCCAGGCAACATGCCAGACACTGTTAGCAATTAGAGTTTCAAGGCTCATATGACGATTCCAAGCACATATTCAAATTCCTTGCAGAAAATCGAATCCGATGAGCCTGATCTCATTGACATGGGAGAAGTTTATATTTTTAGCAATGCCTATTTTTAGGCGTACTATATTTGGTAGTGTTCTCCTAGTAGTTCTCGGCATTTTTCATCTTTTTGTATTTTTTAGGGGGACTGCGATTTTTAGCAATGCTATTATTAGTAGGTGTGGTCGCCATGCAACTTGACATGTAGCAGTAGGTGATGGCGCCATGTGGATGACATGTGGCAATGTGTTTTGAAGCAAACCATAGGCACCTTGTTGGATAAATCTAGCAATGGCCTAAAATTTAGCTCCATGCATCAAGTTCTATTTTCAAGTGGATGACTCATCGGCTATTATTAATAAGAGGTTGACTTTCTTGCATGATGAGAATGATATTATTAGACAGCCAGTTTATTTTGGGAAGGTTCACTTATCTTGAGTTGAGTCAACACTGCATGAAGGGCGCCTGCGGTAGGATAATTTTGGAACAGTTTATCTTCAGTTCATTTTCATTTGAGTCAAAACAGCATGGAAAGTTTGGAGGCCACATGAGCTTAGCCAATTATGGAATAGGGTGACCTCCTTCTTAGCA